>CM072824.1:49844873-50044873 GCA_036937905.1 Salvia rosmarinus
AGAACGGAACACATGTATAAATGGCCAAAATGGCCGTGAGTTATGGGGCAAAAAGGGGAAGGATTTTTCATCTTTTTCTAGCTCAAATCTTAGAAAAGATTAGTGATATACCTTCGTAAGACGTAGATCTACAACTTTGAAGAAGGTTCGGAGGTCCGGATCTTGCGTTTGAAAGATGAAATTTTAGTGTGTGTGTGTGTGTATCGTGAGTTTGAGAGAGGGTGGAGAGAAATGGATGATGAAAATGGTGTATAGGAGAAGCTAGATACACATATATAGTCTAGCACTATTTTAGTCTTGCTTAAGAAGCTAACTAGGTTCTAGAAAATTCATTTAGCTTCTTAAATAAGCTACAAAATTCTAGAGAATTCTATGAGTTTTAATGGGCTTAAATACACATTTAATACTAGGCCCAAGACATTAAAGACGTTAAGTCTTCAACAAACATATACGTATTTCAAAATAGGCTCAACGAAATAGGAATATAAATTTATCTCTCTGAAATTAATAATTCAAATAGAAACGTAGAAATTTCTAATGAGTTGAAATCTCATAATTCCCTCTTTTCCAAAATAAATATGGAAATAAAACAATAAATAAAGATTTATTGTTAACTCAATCGACTGAAAAATTCTAATTTAAATCTTTGAGTTAAAACTCTGAAAATCTTATCTGGAAATACTTTATTGAGATCTAATCTGAGAAATCTTATCGAAATCTTATAAAATTTAATCTGAGGATGCATTATCCTTAGTCACTCACGTAATTAATTTCTAATTAATTACGTACTTAGCGCTTAAGCAGAGCTATAAGAATTTGGGGTATTACATTCTCACCACCTTAAAGAAATTTCGTCCTCGAAATTTAGTACCTCTGAAAATAGCTCAGGGTACTTCTCTTTCATCTTTTCTTCTAATTCTCAAGTCGCTTCTTCTAGGCCATGATGCCTCTATAGAATCTTAACTAAAGGAATCGACTTATTCCTAGTTGTTGATTCTTTCGATCTAATGATACATTCTGGCTTCTCTTCATAGCTTAGATATTGTTCAGGAACAATATTCTCTTGATACCTGATGTGTTTTGGATTAAACACATATCTTCGTAACTGCGACATATGAAACACATACGGATATTGCCGAAACTTGAAGGCAAAGCTAATCTGTAGGCAACTGACCCAAATCTTCTCTAGAATCGTACGGTTTAATAAATCTTAGTACGAGCTTTCCTTTAATTCCAAAGCGATGCATTCCTTTGGAATGAGATACTTTCAAGAATACAATGTCTTCAATCTTGAAGCTTAGCTCCGTACGTCTTTTATCTGCGCAGGACTTTTGACGATCTTGAGCTTCTTGGATTCTTTTCTTTATTTTTCGTACGATTACGACCATTTCTTGAATCGCTTCTGGTCCAAGCACTTGTCTTTCTCCAACTTTGTCCCAAAAAGCGGTGATCTACACTTTCTGTCGTAAAAGGTTTCATAAAGCGTCATATAAATCGTTGTTTGGTAGCTGTTATAGTATGAGAAAATCAATCAATGGTAGGACTCGCTACCGTTGATTTCCTTGCTCTTATATCAAGATTCTGATCGTATATTTTAGCGTCTATATGGTTCTTTCGGATTGACCATCTGTTTGTGGATGAAACGCTGCATTGCAATTCACTCTTGTACTCATCTCTTATTGAGATTTCACCCAAATAGCTGTATTATCACGCTTCATTTTGGGTAAACTAGTTACGAAATCCATAGCTATGTGATCTCATTTCCACTGAGGAAATCTCCAGTGGTTGCAATTTACCATACGCTGCTGGTGGAAAGCTTTAATTTGTTGACACGTTAACATTGATCAACAAACGAGGCTATCTCTCACTTTATTCCTACTCTCACAAACCTTTGCTTTAGATCTTGATATATCTTTGTGCTTCCTGGGTGTGCGGTGTAGGGCGTGTTATGAGTTTAACTCACAATCTCGTTCTTTAAATCATCCTCATTGGGTACGCACATCATGTTTCTGAACATGATTGCGTTATCCCAACTTCATGATATTCTTCTGGCTTTTCTGTTTTGATCTTAACTCGTAGCTTTTCTATCTGTTGATCTTATCTTTGATCCTTCGCGATTCTTATTCTCATATCGGGGTATCGACAAGAGCGACTATAATCTCCTTTCGCAATTTCAGGTGGTAGTATCACTTGCAAACTCATCTCTTCAAACTCTTTGATCAACTCCTCTCTCTGAGTAAGGACGAATCCTAACTGAATTTGGCTTTTTCTACTGAAAGCATCAGCGACAACATTCACTTTTCTAGGGAGATACTTGATCTCGCAATCATGATCGTTTACTAGCTCTAGTCATCTTCTTTGACGCATGCTCAAAGATTTCGTCAAGAAATACTTGAGCTCTTGTGATCGTGAAAGATCTCACACTTGGATCTATGCAAAAGATGTCTCAATTTCTTCAGAGCATGAACAATAGCTGCTAATTCTAGATCATATATAGGATATACGGGCTCTTGAGGTCTCAACTGTCGTGAAGCATAAGCTATCACTATTCCTTCTTGCATCGGGACCATTCTTAGTTCACTCTTTGATGCATCGATATACAGAGTATACCCTTTTTCTGATTCTGGTATTGCCAAAACTGGCGTAGTAGTCAATCTGTTCTTTAACTCTTGACTACTTTCCTCATATTCTCGGGTTCGTTGCGACATAATTTCTTTTGAAGGTATTGAGTCATAGTTCTCGCAATCTTGGAGAATCCTTCTATGAACCTTCGTAATGTCCTGCTAAACCCAAGAAACTTGAGTCTCTATCTCGTCGTCGGCGATTTCAATCGCATCCCGCTGAACTCTAGCGGGGTCGACTCTGATTCCATCTGTTGTAATGATATATCCAAGGAAATTCACTTCCCTTGGCCAAAGCTCACATTTGCTATACTTAGCAAACAATCGTTCTATTCTCAACGTCTATAGAACGGTTCTTAACTATTTTTCGTATTCTTACTCATTCTTCGAGTGCACGAGAATATCATCGATAAATACCAAACAAATTTATCGAGATAATTGTGGAATACACAATTCATCAATTTCTTAACACGCTTGGTGCATTCGCTGAGCGAATGGCATTACTACAGACTCGTGAGTGGCCATACCGCGTTCGAAAAGCAGTCTTGGCTATATTCTTCTGACGAATCTTTGATTGATGATATCCTGACTTCAGGTCAATCTTTGAGAAAACACAGGCACCTTTCAGCTGATTGAACAAATCATCGATCCTGGGTAAAGGATACATATTCTTCCAGGTTAACTTGATCAACTCTCTATAATCAATAAATATCCTTAGAGTTTCATCCTTCTTTTTGTCAAATAGAACTGGCACTCCCCAAGGAGATACACTAGGTCGAGAAAACCTAGGTCCAACAGCTCTTGCAATTGGATCTTTAACTCCTGTAATTCTTTTGGGGCCATTCTATGAGGTGTTTTTGAAACGGGTGCTGATCCTGGTTCAAACTCAATGGAGAAACTCTAATTGTCTATCCGAAGGTAACCCTGGTAATGTTTCAGGAAGAACATTCCGAAACTCTCTAACCACGGGTACATCTCCTACCTTCTTCTCGGACTTGACATCGACATTCAGATATACAAGGTAAGCACAATCTTCCTCGTTGTTCATCAGCTCTTCGATTTGTAAGGTTGAGATTATAGGACATGGCTTCTTCTCTTCTCATACCATATAACAGGTAGGTTCTCTTTCTGGTGGCTGAAACCCTATTTCTCTTCGCTCGCATCATATCATTGCATAATGCGCTGTCAATGAGCACCTTCCTTTATAAGATCCACGTCCTTCGTGTGCAACAGCTGCAGCGATTTCTCTCTAAGCTTAAGGAATCCTAGTTCGAAATCTAGGTTAGAACATACGTGCATGATAACGATAGCTCCATTCAATGGGGTAAGCACGTTTAAATCTTGTGCAGTACGTTCGTTGTTGAGTTTAAGAACATCTGCCAAGTTGCTTGGCATTCTGTTCAGGTTGTTTTTAAGAGAGGGCGTATGCTCTTTGATATAGAGGTTGGTGCGGTCGAGGCGTCGGTGATTGCGGTTACGGCGACGAGAATGATTGCGACGACGGCGACGGTTGCGGTGGATGTAGCGGTATCTCGATCTGACGAAACGGCGACTTTGGATATCCACTTACGGCTTTCATGGTTGTGTCTGTCTCGGATGGTTCTGCTTTCCTCCGTCACTAGTTGTTTTCTGACGGTTCGGGAGTTATTTGCATAGTGGCCCACTCGTCCACATGCATAACAATCATTATTTCCCGTCTCGCAAACTCCGAATGTACTGCTACATTTGGGACTAGTTTGCATTCTTGACTGACTTGGGGAAAGATTGTCTTTACGTGAACTGACTCGGCTTCTACCATCGTTTCTTATTTGGGGAGGTCTTATTCTCCCAAATTCTTTACTTCTGATCTGTAAGAAGCAATCTTGATATCTTGAATCCATAAAGGTACTAGATTTGGATCTAGCATCACTTTGTCCGGTAGCATTTCCATCTTCATGTCCAATGCATGATCTAACGTTTCTGCATATGACATTGGAGGTTGGCTTGCCAAAATGATTCTGATCTCTTGGCGTAATCTAGCACAAAACAATTTCTGTCATTTTCTCATCTGTCTCGACTCTAAAAAGAGCATAACGGGCTAGACTGCAGAATTCACTATCATATTCTGCCTCAGTCTTCCTGCCTTGCTTCAGGTTCGAAATTTTAAATCTCTTTCTGTTGCTGTAACTTTGAGGTATATATATGCTTTGGTATCTCGAGCAAAACGCATCCTGTAAGGCTTCTCAAGCACACTACCGCATCATAAGATATTTATAGGCACCACTTGTCTGTATATACATATATATACATATATGTACCTCCATACTATCTACAAACTGCCAGCTTCCACTCTTGCTACTACTAGCTTCATTCTACTCGCGAAAGCAGTCATTGCTGACATCATTTCCTTCTTCCATCTCTACTACTCCATTCTCACCGCCTTAACGGCCCATTGGAGTCTGGTATCTCTACATCTTTCTCAATCTCGGAGATGGCGGATCAATAGCACACTCGAAAAATGAGTACAAGGAATTACTCGAATAAAGGATATCAAGATCACCACAAAAGACATTTGATCGATATCTAGGGTCAGAGATGTCTTGTGCAACAAGCTGTAAAACTCGTGTTCATACATGAAAATCTTGAGACACCAAGGTCTTGATAAACTAGCTTGAGTCTCTTCTGGGACCTCCAAGGAAGAAGTCTCAGGAACATGAGAAAAAGAAATAGACTCAATCATTGTAGGGATCTCAGGAGTTGCGAAAGACTGACCATACCAATCTAGGTAAATAGGAATCATTTCGGTATTGAGCTAAGAGAAATTGAACTGTGTAAGAGCTACATCAGACTCGGGTATAGACAACTGAATATCTGGTAAAGATGATTCTATCTTTAGAGTATAGATACTAATGTCATACTCAGGAATAGAAGAATCAACATCAATGGGTTCAAGATCCTCATCATTATCATCATTAAAAGGAAAAGAAGGACACCACCAACCGGGCCGATGAACAATGAAATAAAATCATCAATAGGGGAATTTGAACCAGTAGGAAGACTCAAGTATACATAATACTGAGAACTGATGGTAACTAGGAGTCTGGGAAGATTAACTTGCTCTGAAGCTATAAAACCAGGCTCAATGTAATTAACGGCAACAACAACGGCCAATCTTGCCACTTCTTAGGCAATAAACAATCAATCGGAGTATTCCAACTAGTCCCGATATGCCGTGATCAAATGCCTCCTTTCTCCACATCTGCTATATTTTACTATCACACAGGATCTACTACTAATGACTACTACTTGGATCAGGCTCTTCACTCCTGGTGATGTTCCTCTTTATCGCAGCTTCACTGGTTACTGCTTCTTCTTCAAAGAATCGTTCGATCTCATCTTCCCAACGGGACTGCTGTATCTGGGTGTTGCAACTGAAAAGATTCCATCTCCTCCTCATTGTAGTCTAGCACTGGTGATTTAGGAGCATTGGGGTTGTTGTCATGCGAAATTACTTTAAACTCAGGATATAGGATGTATGGGTCAATAACGAAAGACATTTCATTGACTGGAAGGTACTCAAGCTTGTACTTACTAACGGACTCAATATGTTCAGGTTCATACTGATAAAATCTGGAAAGACCTGATGGTCTAAAAGAACTAGTCCCCTCATCTACAGGACGAGGTGACTCTTGAAATGTATGAATCTCTTATAAACAACTAGAAATATCAACTGAAATTGACTGAGACTCGAGAGTTATAACGAGAGTGTCAGGAGAACTGCGTGAATTGAGTAAGAGCCATGAACTACTTCAGAAACAGAATTACTAGGGCCAATCTGAGAAGACATTGGATTATCAAAATAAATCGAATACGAAGGCGAGCCAAAACTAACGGCTTCTCTAATAGATCCGCATCAATTTTCGGTATCACTGGACCCGGATAAGAAAAAGAAATATTTTCAGCGGAATGCATATCAATAAACCACGGATCTAATGCAGGATAAATACTGATCATCAGGACCCTGATGGATATCTGAGTCCATCAATAGAGGAGAATCAACTGGCTCAACAATATCGGGAGCTAAAGGAGTACGATCAATCAACATAGACTCATCAAATCTCGGAGCAAGAATTTAAAGAGGTAGTGCACCAATAGCAGGCTGGGGGAGAAAGATCATCCTTCCTCACATAATGCTCCGCAAAGAGCTGACGAACATAAGAATGAAAATGATCGAGAGAGGAATAGCCACCTGGAGATGGACCTTAATGATCCCGATTCTGTGCTCGAATGAAAGCATGGAATCCAAAGAAATTCCCGACTTTTCGAGATTTCTAGAAAATCAATATAATCAAGAGCACCGAAAGCCTATCTATCGCAAGCAGTGTCGGCAAGACTTGAATCGATCAAGTATCGCATCGAAATCGTTAACCCCATGCCGCCTAACCCGAAACCGGTCACGCTGAGAACTCGAGAAGTTCGCCACTTGTTCGACCTAAGCTCATAGAATGCATGCAGACGTCCAATCGCAACGATCTAACTCTAGTGCTATTAAGCGGTAGTCCGCATCCTAATTAATCGTAACTTAAACATCAGGACAATCATATCGATGTGTCCCAAATCCCATCTTAGGATACTAATCACATCGCATGCATAATCAACTCATGCAGCATACAATACTAAGCATATAAAGATCGCACAAAGCTATAAGCAATGTAGAAAGAATTCTGAACTCATAATACAAGAATCAATTACTTGTACCTGATTGTGCTGGAGATGACGGACTTGAGATGCTGAGCTTACATGATTTAAGACAACTGGGTTAGACTCAAGAAAGACTCACAGGACCAGGGCGAACAACTGCTCTGATACCATTCTGTCACACCCCGACCTATCTAATCTCGGATTAACCAACTAACTGGAGTGCGACAATGGAAAGAAAGGGGATGACTAACTATTTTGAAAGATTCGCAGATATGATTAAATTAAATTCCAAGGAAAAACGAGTCTTTAAACTTATCATGAATTGATAATCAAAAGTTAAACAATATTAAATCGCTATTTAGCAAGCGAGTGCAAAATTTCTCGACTCGAGTTGAAATCACTTATCAAATGTCTAACCCATCAGAACCCAGTATCATAACACGTCAGAATCATATGACTTTCAAATAAAAAAATTTCTTTTTTAAAGAGAGACGAGTCAATGAACCTGTGATTAACCTAACGATCAAGTAGAATATAAATTAAATCCTGTATAGCAAACTGTTATCACAATCTTTAGCACAAATTCATACTTGTTGTGAAATATTCAAACCCATCATTATTCGAACTATTTGGCGACAAAGGTAGGCGAGTTTATGTGAAGACATAAACTCGGGCAAAACATAGGACATGTCACAAAGTCTTCGCCAAAGATTCAATCTCCATTGTCATCTCCCGCACTACACCGCACATTTAGAAATACATGCAGGCATGAGTACTTGATGCACTCGGTGGGAAATTGCCAAAACAATGAAACATGCTCTTAGAGCTATATAATCGACTTGCCATTTCTTAGATTCACGGGGTTTTAAGAAATATCCTATGAATCATGCTTTCTGAAATTTCTTACTTCATGATCAATGCACGTGCTAACAATTCAATTCATAACATGTCTGCAGACAAATCTTAAATAAACACCATATCTACGCACTCTTGTGTTGAGAAGAAGGCCTCTTCTCAAACACCTTGATCGGCCATTTAGCTCACGATCACTCTGTACACAAACCTCATCGGCACTCGTCCAAAGATAGGGCCGATATCGTCCATCTCGTAGATAGGCAATATGCAATATGCTCAAAACAGTGCAAGTCAATTAACTTTATAAAAGAGACACATGCTCATCATCATAAACTTGTGCACAAACATATTTTAGTTTAGAAAGCCCACCGAAAATCGGCTTACTCGAGACTTTCTGCTTTTCCTTTCTTGATCTCTATTCGCCCATTTGTCCCTTAAAAGAGATAAGAGGAATAAATACGGAAAGAGGAACTAAGAGTTTCTAACTCTCGAGCCTCTACTAAAACTCTCGATACTCTATAGATAAGCTAAGCTCTGCTAGGTCAATGCATCCAAAACTAAACTATTTAACTTATTAAGAAAGTATTTATAAGAACATTAGTCTTTTCAATTCCTTATATTCATAAGGAATATCATATTGCTATAACAAAATATTAAATCTTTCTAATCGATTTCTTTGAGAACTTTGATCAAGTAAGCTTTAATCAAGTAATATAATCATAAGAATCTATATTTTGGAATAAATTTCTAAATATCAAATCAATCTCACAAAATCCTTTGTAAAACGCAAACTAACGAAATCTAAATTTCTCGTATAAGCATAGAAAAATCTCAATAATTCAAAATAGACTATTTTAATATACTAGATCATACTTTTGAAATCAAACTTCTCAAATAAAATCAACATGAAAAGTTCTCGACATAACCTAAGCACTTTACTTTAGAGCTTTTCATATACGTTGGATTAAACTCCAATTTCTTTCACCAACACAAGCACACACACACACACACACATATATATATATATATATATATATAATCACATATATACTAACTTAATTAAACAAATCAAAGCCAAAACATCTTGAAATCATAGCCCTAATTTTCGGTCCTCATAGGAAAAATCAAAGGGTTCGATTTTTGTTTTCAAACTCGACTCTAATCATGCTCAAACATCTTTAATTACATAGATCTAAGCTTGATTTAAGGAATCATCAACAATTACTCAAGGTAAGAATTAGGGTTCTTAACTAAAATTTTGGTTTTTCATGTAGATATCAAATTAAACCATAGATCAAGCATAAATCACTTCTAAAAGGATAGATCTACACATATATAAACTAAAATCGAAAAACGGAAATTCCTTGGAACAAGGCCATTAGGGCCGAATCATATAGGAGCATGGAGATGAAATTTTTCTTTGATTTCTTAACATAATATCTTCCCTAGCATGTAGATCTACACATATATAGACTAGAAATCGAAAGAACGGAACACATGTATAAATGGCCAAAATGGCCGTGAGTTATGGGGCAAAAAGGGGAAGGATTTTTCATCTTTTTCTAGCTCAAATCTTAGAAAAGATTAGTGATATACCTTCGTAAGACGTAGATCTACAACTTTGAAGAAGGTTCGGAGGTCCGGATCTTGCGTTTGAAAGATGAAATTTTCGTGTGTGTGTGTGGTGTGTATCGTGAGTTTGAGAGAGGGTGGAGAGAAATGGATGATGAAAATGGTGTATAGGAGAAGCTAGATACACATATATAGTCTAGGCACTATTTTAGTCTTGCTTAAGAAGCTAACTAGGTTCTAGAAAATTCATTTAGCTTCTTAAATAAGCTACAAAAATTCTAGAGAATTCTATGAGTTTTAATGGGCTTAAATACACATTTAATACTAGGCCCAAGACATTAAAGACGTTAAGTCTTCAACAAACATATACGTATTTCGAAAATAGGGCTCAACGAAATAGGAATATAAATTTATCTCTCTTGAAATTAATAATTCAAATAGAAACGTAGAAATTTCTAATGAGTTGAAATCTCATAATTCCCTCTTTTCCAAAATAAATATGGAAATAAAACAATAAATAAAGATTTATTGTTAACTCAATCGACTGAAAAATTCTAATTTAAATCTTTGAGTTAAAACTCTGAAAATCTTATCTGGAAATACTTTATTGAGATCTAATCTGAGAAATCTTATCGAAATCTTATAAAATTTAATGCGAGGATGCATTGTCCTTAGTCACCACGTAATTAATTTCTAATTAATTACGACTTAGCGCTTAAGCGAGCTATAAGAATCTGGGTATTACATTTATTGTAAGATATATTATGTGAATAGAAAATGTGTGCATTGAATGATTTTTGTAAATAAGTTGGTTGATTGTGGGTAAAGTTATGAGTTATGTGTGAAGGCCATGTCCAAAATGGAAAGTAAACGCTTTTGTTAGACTAACCAAAACAAAATTAAGTGAATATTTTTCAAGAACGGAAAGAATAACATTTAAAAAATTATATAGGTGAATAATTATTCATTTGTTATATTTTAGTTTCAAGGCAACAAATATAAAACTATTATTTGACCACAAAAATGTGAGAACATAAAACTGTAGTTCTAAATGTAGCCAAACAGCCACTTTATGAATGTATTTCTTGGTTTGGGAGTATCACTTCGAACTCAATTGAGTTAAACGGATTAGTGGCAAAAAAACTACAGCTAGAGTAGTATCATTATTGCATAAAAATCCAATAAGGTGTTTGATTAAGTTTATTTTAAAGAATAAAGAGCTTATAAATTTTAAGAGTTTATAAGATGATTTAAGAATTTATAAGATGTAATGTCTTAAGAGCTTATAACTTATCAAAGTGTCGGGATAATTGAACTTATAAACTAGAAAAAGAATCGTGACTTAGAGAGAAAAAATCATAGTTGGAGAGAGAAGATTGATGAGAAATGAAGTTGAAAGAATATATGTAGAAAATAACGAACCGTAATAAAATTATTTTGGTAAATTCATTGTTGCTTATATAAAAAAAAAAAAAAAAATTGGATTGATAAACTTATTTTTGGACAGCTTAAAAACTGTTGGAGCTTATTTTTATAGCTTATAAGTTGTTTAATAGTTTATTTTATAAAACACTTCGTATAAGATTATAAACTCATAAACAACTTATAAACTATTTTGAGGAGGTTATAAGCTTAAACACCCTTTAAAACTAATCTAGAAAATTCTCTATTTCTAATCTAAGATAACATATATAGAGAGAGGGCGGGCCAAATAAATATTTTTCTTATTTTGTTAAAGTGAACCAAGTATTATAATAACACGTCAAACATATTATTGTAATATATAAAATCCTAATTATAAAAGAAATATTATTATATAATTAAAATATTAGTACGAAATATGCATTATTGTATGCATAAACAAATAATATTAGTCTTGTGCATCCGTCACGCACGGTCGGACTTTGATATTTTATTCAAGATGATAATAATTTTCTTGATACAAATGATATTTTCAAATTATACGGTAAAAATAAAAGATACTTTTCTTTAATGTAAATGATACTTTTCTTAAAACAAATTATACTTTTACCATCAAGACTGCAAGAGCATTTAATGTACAGGAGTTTTGTGACAATATTTATATTTGAAAATCAATCTTGATTATCCATCAGTTAAAATAGTTGCACTAAATTTATTATAATAATAGAATAAAGTTGATATAAGAAAATCAATATATACAAATATAAATCGAGACGGGTTTGGTAAGAAAATTAATATATACAAATATAAATCGAGACGAGTTTGGTTAAATCATCCTTATTCTATTACTAGCAAAACTTTAGTCCATATATTTTAATTGATGGATATATATATACTCTAAATTTTAAATAAGTGTATCATGTAAAGAGACAAAACACGTTGTTAGAGTCAATGTTGACTCAAGTGGATGTTGGATAGGATGTTGGTCACATTTTATGTTGGCAACATTATGGGTTCAACAAATATTCCTGAAGTCTGCCTTGAAGCTGAACTTCGACTCTCCAAACGTAACTGTAAATATGTAATTTTTTCCTTCCTTTACGTTTTATTATTCTTTGTTATACAAATAATGGTTTGCTACAGTTAGAACTCGTTTTGAATAAGTGGAAGTTAGTAAGATCATGGAATGAAGATCATGGGTGTTTATCCCTACTTTTCAGAAACATGATCTCCACTAACATTCTGCAGACAGTTTGAGTAGTAGTTTCGTGTAGTGATTTACAGCGGTTGTTGGAAGGTTATGAACGTGGGAAGTGGAACTTGATGACCACGGAATACACCTCCCTAAAAGCTGCAAGCTGGTTCATTCTCTCGCACGGATTCAGAAGGCTATTTTCTTCCGTCATTTACCTGAAGTGCAGTTAAAGAAACGACATCTTCAACCTTATTTAAACTGAGGCGGTGTTAGGCAGACAATCTGTAAACATCGACCATGGTATTGCTATGCGAGCAAGGGCGAGTGCTGAAGATTCCCGGTGTCTTTTTACTGCTCATGTTATTTGTTCGATCTACCTTAATGGTTGTATCGATTGTTTGTACTGTATTGTAACAATCATTTTGCAGTGTTAGACTAGGTGATTTAGGTATCCTTGTGTAATTCGTGTAGACTGAATTTAAGTTTCAATATAGTTGGTTGTCGAGAGGCAACGTGAGTTACTCTTAACTCACACAAATTATCATGTGTGTTCTTTACTTTCCCTCAAGATGTTACTTGAAATGTTATTCGATTGCAAATAACATTACTCTCCGACATCACACAGTGTTACTTCGTAATAATTTAGGCACTGAATTCTTTCACACGTATCAATTTTTGTTGATATTATAAAATTACCAACATTATCAATTCGACCCACTTGTTCCAAATATATTAGATCTTAACCAATTGATCTAAGTTTGTGGACACAAATTCTATGCACTTAAATATATTGAAGGAAAAGAAAATTTGTACATGAACTCGCAAAAATATGATCTACACGCGTGACAAAATGAAATAATGAATAAAAGTAAAATCCAGCATAATGCAAACAACTAATAATAGTTAGTAATATCAATTCTTCCATTTCCCTAAAGAGAGATAAAAAATAAATAAGTGTACAATTTTTAAAAGTTATGTATCAGGAAAACCGAGCAAAAAGGTTGGGACTTTCATAACTTTATACTATATAATAACGACACCGGATTGCCGTTAATAGTAACTTCTATTTTTCGTTATTTTTGTATTTCTGTTTTGGGAAAGTTAATATTTTTTTAATGACATAATTCCAATTATATATATCTTAAACACATAATTTGGACTAATAATTTCCGTTATTGCATATATAGTTGGAATGATATAAATTATGTCCATTAATATTGTTAATGAATCAACTAATTGATAGCTTAAATTATGTGCATTGCCATATATATACACATTATAGCTTGAATCAATGTATAAATCCGAAAAGAATATATATATATATATATATATATATATATATATATATATATAGAGAGAGGGATCAAATAGTACCAACCCCGAGATAGTATGTAGTACTCAATCTCATCCACTCATCTCATAGATCCTATGGTTGAGATTTTTCGGACTTTTAAGCTTAATTTACCGATTTTCGCAAAAGTAAGGGTAGATTAGTAATTTGATTTGTTATGTGATTGCGAAAACAAATCATGCATGTTTTAAAACTGAAAACTGCATATGTTTGAACACAAAACTGCATATGTTTGAACATAAAACTGCATACGTGTTAACAAAAAAATGCATGAGATTTGTTTCTCCAGAAACTACATGCATATTGTTATACAGAAAACTGCATACGATTGAACATAAAACTACATAATATTGAACACAAAATGCATATGAGATTGATTTCTCTAAAATTTATTCTCAAGTTTAGATCTATTACTTCTAACTTCATAATTCGAAAGAAAACATATGATTAATAATAAAGAAAACAAAGGATCAACAAGATAAGTGTTTGGAGGAGATATAAAGAGAGATATCGTGAATGAGAAACCTATGATTTTTTTTAAAGCATGCATGTTGCGTTTTGTGGCATGCATGTTTGTGTTTAGTCGTATGCATGTTTGTGTTTAGTCGTATGCATGTTATTGTTTTGCAATATGCATATTTTTGTTAGAAATATATACAGACTTATATTTTTTAGTATGCATGTCTTCGTTTTATAAAATGCATGTTGACGTTTTGTGGTATGCATTTTTACGTTTTGCAGCATGCATACTTTATTTTCGACAGCAAAATTCCTCATTATCATTCTCCGTCTTTTTGCCGCTTCTTTCTTCGATTACCAGCGAACTTCACCGTAAACTACTGCAATAACCACCATGTCTCTCAATCTTTCAAAATCCACATCTCATTTTTTCACAAAATCTCTCAAATTTCTTCTTAAAATCTTATTTTTCTCTCTTTTTATCTTTCAAAATCCGTTGTCTTATGCTTCACACCGTTGATGTCGTACTGCCACCGTCGCTGCTGTCACATCGCGACCGTCGCTGCTCGTCGTCACCGTCGCCGTAAAGAAATTCGAAGAAGATGAAGAAAATCGGAGAAGAAGAAGAAGTTTTTATTTTTGCCCAATATACCCCTGCGAAAATTAAAAGGATAAATAAATGAAAAGATGATTGCCACGTGTCGGCTTGTGGTGCGTCCATATGTTCAAAATGTGTGGTCTAGATTGAGTACTACATACTATCTGGGGACCGGATACTACGGGAACCCAACCCTATATATATATATATATATATATATATATATATATATATATATATATATATATATATAAAATGAGAGCATTAAAATTGATATAAATTGATTGATATTTACCATGTAAAAATGATAGCCTTAACATGCATAAATTGATCGGTATAAATTGGTATAACATCAAAAATATATTATTGTAATTATTCTACATGTACGTATATAAAATGGAAGCTGAGCAGGACACTATCCCCCCCGGCTCCATCAGCTATTCCAATAGAAATCGAAGATCATGATGTCTTCTGAGATAAATGAACAACTCGACAATGCAACAACGATAAACTACATGTGGCCGTTGACCGCTGGCTACAATGCATGAAGAAAAAGCCCGGTGCAATTAAAATAGCTCTGTCGGGTGCAATTTCAAGGGGTGTAATATGAGATACCTTTTATTTATTATTTTTATTTATTTATTTATTATTAACTTTAGACTATATTGTTGTTGTATTGACTAGGAATTGTGATTAGGCTTTTTTTGTTCTCCTTGATGTTGTATCTATCACTCTAAATCTATATTATATTATATTATATTATATTATATTATATTATATTATATTATATGTATAATTTCAAAAACTAAATAGTTAGCTCTCTCATAGTGTTATCATGTCGATATCTTAAATGTTAATTCAAGTGTACAACGTAATAAAAACAAATAATCGGGTAATTGGACTTTTAGTGAAACAAATGAATGACAGAAATAAAAACAATGACATAATTTTGATCACATTTAGATTTGTCTATACATCATTTCCGCATCCTATGTGTGTATATATATATAGGGGATGATTAACGTGAGAACCATTTTTATCGTGAGAATGTGAAAACAAAAAATGATGAATTCACTGCGAAAGTTGATTTATTAAATCCAAAAAAATCGAATTTTTGTCCCTCATGAGATTCGAACCCGGGTGAAAATTTCCGAATTTTTAAATTCAATAACTTTCTCAATGAATTCATCAACCTTCATAATGAATTCATTTGATTCTTAGTTTTTAGGATAAAAATGGTTCTCGTTTGAACCTAACTCTCTCTCTCTCTCTCTCTCTATATATATATATATATAGGATTTGGTTCAAATAAAAACAAATTCAAAAATAAGAAATGAGAACAAATTTGAACCATTGATTTTTGTAGATGAGTGGTTGTGATTAAATCAAATTATGGTATAATGGTAATTATAGAATATTACGAAAATAACCGTCCCTTAATTATAGGGGTTGTGATAACTTAATCTTTAACCATTGATTAATGACAAATGGATGATGGAGATGAATTCTTATTTCTTATTTTAAGGGGGTTTGTATTATAACTCATTCATATATATATATATATATATAGGGAGTGGATCAAATGAGAACCACATCTTTTTGCGAACTCTGCGAACCATGCATAAGACGTTGAAGATGATGCATAAGCGGTATAAAGTTGTGCATAACGAAAAATTTCTAAAATTATTTTGTTGTGCAACAATTTTAGAAAGTTTTCGTTATGCACAACTTTATACTGTTTTGTGCATCATCTTCAACGTCTTATGCATGGTTCTCAAGTTCTCAAAAGATGAGTTCTCACCGATCCAATCCTATATATATATATATATATATATATATATATATCATGTATTCTCTTCGCTCGATCTACAATGTATGTTATACAACTATTATATACTCTTTTAAATAAGTGTGTTCTTGACCCATTGTGCTATTTTGGGTCATTGGCTCTTTTCTTAAAAAAGTATAATTTATACATTGGATGTTTAAGATTATATAGACTGGTGTTATATTCTATCTAGATTACTGATATTAAAATTAATAACAATACTTATTTTTGCTTTGGGTGGTATTTATTGTTTATTAGTGTTTAAATAAAAATTATGATATAAGAGATTCACTAGTTTAAAGGGTGAGAGATCGACAAATAAGAGAAGGGGGAAAAACAACAATTAAAGAGTCATTGGGTATAAAAACGAAAGAATGATGATCACCAAGAAGATAGCAGATATATCATTTTCTCAAAAGAAGAGAGCAACACGAAAAAGTTCATCTTTTTATTTATTTACTTATTTTGCTAATTTATTTTGTTATTGAGATGGAAAAATAAATGAATATGATAATTTAAAGATAACAATCATTTTATGAATTGTGGTTGTACGATGGCGAGCGATTTTGTGTTGTTGGCTAAAAGCATATTCAGTTTTTTCTTCACTATGTTTTCTCATTCAAATTTTCAAGACAAAATAAAGTATAACTTGATTTTTGGGTGTTTGATTGTTTACTAATGTTTAAAATGAAAATCATGATTCACATATAATAAAAGAAATAGAATAAAATGTATCACATTCTATTATTTCATATATATAAATTACTTAGTTTTGATGTTTAAGTTTTACAAGGCCCGTAATAGATTGAATTCCACTAAAAATATATAACTTTGAATAAATTATTTGTACAAAATTTTAACTTTTATCTTTGATTTATCGTTAATTGTTTGTTGAAGTAAGACACAAATTAGCACCAAATATTTTTATATAAATGAGGGAAAAAAATTGAATTTAAAGAAGTGAAGAGAAGTTGTTTGAAAGATTGCAAATAATTATAGATTTTTTTTCACAACTGATTAGTATTGACAAAATAGAATACAATGAATAAATTTGTTCGCACAGTGGTTTATACAATCTTTTTGCATTTTAAAATTTTTGCTAAGTAATATCGTATAGTTTTATATACATACAAATTTTTTATTCAAATAAAAGAGTGTAGAGTATTTGATTGATTTTTTTAGGAAAAAAGGGATTGTGTGTTGAACCACTTTTATTAGAAATTTGATTATTATTATTATTATTATTATTATTATTATTATTAGTAGTAGTAGTAGTAGTAGTAGTAGTAGTAGTAGTAGTAGTATTGTTGTTGTTAATGAATCGAACTGTTGCACAACCCAATGTTATTGAATAAAATATAATTAATGTGTCAAACCAAACAAATATATAATTAGTATGATTTTGTTTTCTTTTATTTTAGTTGGGAATGAAGAATTGGGATCAAAACTTTGGTCTCTCTTCCTTTAAGATGAGGCAGTACCATTGAAAATGATTCATACTTAAATAAATAATTACGTAATGAAGCGAGCGATGTTATATCGATGGTGCTAAGGACGAACATGTAAATATTGACGCATTTAAATGACATTCATTTGAAATTCTATGTGGATCCAATTCAACGATAGTTAAAGGAACATATCCATCGTTGATGACCGCTCCATATGATTTAGCTTATCTTCAAGATAGAACAATATTGCATAGACACTTGATGTAGTCGATTCGATTAATTAGTACATTATATTCATGAATACATCTTAGAGAATAGAACATTTAAGCTCGAACAAAACATGCATTTCAGATGTGATGCTCGATTTTTTGAACGATGTCCACACACACGAATTTTTAAATGGTTTGAAATGATCAGGATTGTCGAACCACAAGTTGAATCTAAGGTTCAGTATCCCGATTATACTGCAAATAAATATTGACCATTCGATTGGGTTATGCAACACGTTTGGTGATCACATGCCTTGGAAACCATGTATTGGAGGCTAATATTTTGACTATAAATAATTTTTCCTAAACGTGTTGATTTGAGAATGTCCCTTACTTCAAATCCGCCTCTTTTCAAGTTCAAGCGGAGACAATTATCTCTTCTGTTTCGTATGAAATGACGATCAACAAAAGTAAAGAACAATCACTATTATACTTTGGATTTTTCTTAAGAAATAAGTTTTCTCTCATGGTCGACTTTATGCTGCTATTTCAAGCGTACGAGGTCGTAGTCTTAAAGAACAATCACTATTATATATGAAGTGGATCAAATGAGAAATACATCTTTTTGAGAACTCTATGAACTATGCGTAAGACGAGTAAAGATGATGCACAGAACGGTATAAAGTTGTTCACAACGAAAACTTTCTAAAATTATCTTGTTGTGCTATAGTTTTATAATGCTTTCGTTGTGCACGACTTTATAAATTTTGTTCATCAACTTTATACGTTTGTGCATAGTTCTCAAGTTCTCAAAAAAGATGAGTTCTCACTAGATCCAATCCCTATATATATATATATATAGGGGTTGGTTATGGTGAGAAAGTTCCTTAATGTACGAAAATAGGAATAGTAGCACATCTTTCATATTTGTGTAGCACAATCAGAATTACTATGTTGCACATATTAGTTTAGCACATATTTCATCATTTCGTAGCACATATGCTAAATATATTAGTTTAGCACATCTTTCATTGCAGCGTAGCACAAGAAGGGTTCTAGTCTTTGCACAATAATCCGCGTAGCACACACAACACAAAACGTAGCACAACCGAAATTAAATCTCAACCATTAATCCGGTGAATCAAAGGCCCGATTCATTCCTATTTCCTACCAAATTATCCATTCCTACCGATCCATCTCCTATATATATATATATATATATATATATATATATATTTATATTCTTATATGTACTAAAATTTAGAAAATCAAAGTCCCCACCGATACATGTATTTCCTTCAAGATTGATTCGAGACATTGATCGAACACCTTCTCGCTTTGCCTCTCCTTTGCAGTTGGATCAGTCATTTTTCAAGCACCTCATTCTCAACAACGTTTTTATCGAAACTCGAAACGATCAAAGTTTTCAATGATTAGAATAGAATTCATATTCTTAAAATCCACAATTTGCAGTTTTTTGGTCGAAGAAAAGGGAAAAATGGTACAAAAAGACAAAAAATGTTTGATATTAAAAGCACTAAAATTGCTACTTATTCATTTTATGAATAAACTGATATCCTCAATAATCACTTCAAAAATTAAAAATAAGTATTAGCTGTCAATTTATTCATGAATTTTCTTTCATTTCAATTTTAATACGAGCTTTGATGAAATGTTAAAATAATCACCTTTAAATTTGTTCCAAAATTAGCACTTCCAATTTTTTCCGGTCACCAAAGAACATGTGGAGCGTAATACTAATCGAATGTAAAATATTGAGGTTATGGAGTGCTCTTGTGATGCATGTTCTGTTCAGACATGTCATGATAACTTTCTAGCCACAGGAAAAATTAGGGTATATTAATCTTGCAACAAATTAAATGTGATCACGCTATTGCAGCATTTCAAAACTCGTGGTAAAATACAAAATTAATGAAAATTTATGCATTAATTAACAACTAACCGAAAAGTAGCAAAATATGGTTCAAGAATTCCTCTAGTGTCCATGAAAAAATTACGTAACAATATAAAAGTTGAAGAATATTATAAATTCTTTCTTTCTTTATAATTATTTCATTGTTCTTTTAACATCTTTCACGGTTTCACCTACAATTTCGTTTGTCCACATCTTAGTTTCACAATGGAACGCATCGATTAAATCTTGAAAGAAAAAGAAAAGAAGAAAAAAAACTAATTGCGCAACGAACGGTCCTCCTCAAAATATGAACAAATTTGCATCTCAACTGTATATTTTTCTCCTATATATGAGATATTCGAGAAAATAAAACAAAGAAAACTGTGCATTATCTCTAGAGAAAAAAAATTAAAAAAATCCATCCTCCATTTCCATCTTCATCTTTAAATTAATAAAGAAGAAGCTTGCTAGCATGGAGAAAGCTGCGACGGTGATGATGGTGTTGGATTTGTATACTGGAAGCAGTTTTGGTTGAGCTTGTATACAATGTTTCCTGTTACCACTATTACAATCTCCTATCCGAATTGTTTACTTGATTGCATATGTATGTCCCTTTATCTCATATATAAGTTAGATCATACGATGTATTGTAGATCACAGTATGTATGATTGGTCAAGCTTAATGAGATATAAAAAGTATCTGGCCGAGACAACTTGAGGACGAGTTGTCGGTATAAACTGCGTGTAGATAAGAAGTGACTTGACTTGGTTGCTTGTCTATGCTGGTACGTCTCTGACGTATTGATGGATCACAGTGAGATGAGTTCTTCTATCTGACCGTCGTGAAGAACCTAGATCTCGGAGACTTACGTTGATCTAAACCTCGATAAGGTATTAGGTGAGTATGAGTTGATGACCATCACTTTGACTTGCTATGGGTGAGGGTTACATGAGATAACCCAAGATTCTCTGCATCTTGGGTGGTGGCAGTGCTTGTATGTCATGCTAGTTACCTGTGTCGAGTCACCGTATCCGTTTAGGATGATGGCGTCCCTTAAGGAGCTCAAAGGTTTATTGTACTAAACCCGCAGGTTGAGTTATCTCAAGTACAATAATAAGGTTGAGTGGTACCGCTTAAGGAATTAAAGATATTAATTATTTTAAGCGATCAAAGCGTAAATAATTAATGGACGTCGATATCTTAAATACGGGATTCGTGAAGTCTAAGTGCAAGCCCGACTCAACTTCGGTAATAAAGGGTAAGTCGAGATTTATTCTCTTGTGGCATGAATAAATGTTTATGAATTAATTTATGTTACGGGTGAACATAAGATAATTAATTTATTTGAGGCCCATCTTTATTCCTTGCATTTGATCCATGGGCTGGCACATCCAGGCCTGTTGGCTAAGGAAAAATCGTCCATCTCTCTCTCAGAGTCCCACTGGGACTCAGCTTGATCCTCTCTTTCTTAAGTGATATGATTATATTTATTAGATATGCATAAATCATATCATGATAGGATTAGGGTTGCATTATAAATATAAGGTGAGAGAGATAATCAAGGCTAATGCTCAAGCCATAATTTTCGAGAATTCTATTCCCAAAATAGTGAGATTTTCGAAAATCTTGAGAGAAGGAAAGAGGGTGATTTTCTATAGCATTCTCCATAGATTGTCCTCACTCGACATTGGAGTTTAGGCAATCGGGATACAGTCCAGAAGATCAAAGCACTAGTCTTGATCCATTCTACCTCGACAGATTCGCAGGTAAACACGAGAAAACCCCTACGTATTGCAATTAATTATATAGGTGCATGCTAGGCATATAATCAATGTATGGTGAATTAAATATCCAAGATAGATCATCGGGAGAGGGTTAAAATCATATTTCCCTAGAATTGGTATCAGAGCCTGGGATCAGTATCTTGGCTCTGTTGGATTAATTCACGTTTGATTATAACGTGCGCAATTAATTAATTGTGAATCATCGTTCATCGTGGCTCGTTTATTTTTGTCGGATTTTATTTTCACCACGAGAAAATCCGTGGTTAGATTAGATTTTTCACCGTAAATCTTATCCGTAAAAAAAACGAAGATAAAAGCACGAAGAACAAGACGACGGGAGGTCACCGGAAAAACCGGACGCACGGCTGAGGGTGTGCGGGCGACGGCACGCGGACGTGCTCGGCGCTTCGCCAGCGTGCGTCGCGTTCTGGCAGCATCGACGGACCGGGCAGGAGCGGCGGTATCGCGTCTTTGGCTTCGACAACCGGGCATGCGGCGCGCGTTTTCCATGTGGACGCCTCGGCACGCCTCGGCAGGTTGCGCTCGGCATGCGGCTCGGTACCTTCAGGCGTGCCTCGGCAGCTGCGCTCGGCAGCCTTCGGGCGGACGAGACGGAGTCCTCGGCGGACGCCGGCAGCGCCACAGCACCTCTCGGCGGCCTCGGCGGGTTGCGCGGCAGCGGCGCTCGGCGAAGCACGAGATGCGCGCGCGAGCTCCTCGGCGAGCCATGCGCAGACGGCTCGGCGGCACCGGGCGGCGAGGCGCGCGATTCTCGCAGAAAAAACCTCAACGCCCGGATTCTCGGTAGCCGGGTGAGGCGGGGCTTGCGATTTGCACGCAGATGTCCCGCCGACTCTTGGCGATCCTCGGCCTCGCTCCTCGGCGGCTCTCGGCGACGCCACAGGCGGCGCCAGCTGGCGGCGGAAGCTGCTGAAGCACGCATGGGGTCGCGTGCCCTAGCCTGCCCACCGCTATATCTTGACCGCCCCGTTTGTTCTGGGCCGACCCGACCCGGTTCGGCCCTGACCCGAATTTTAAGCCCAAATCCGATTTTTCGACCCGGTTCCAGATTTTCGACCCGGTTCGGCCCGTTCCACTGATCCGGCCCGTTTTTTAATTTTCGGCCCAAATCCAGTTTTGACGAATCGGGTCCGTGCCCGTGCACGCGAGGCCACTGAGTTTGAAGATCAGACTTTGCAAATTTATGTAATAAATTAGGCAGGGAAGTACAGGATCCACGAGTGGGCCGCGATGAACGAATTTATTTTATTTTATACCGTTCAAAGCATGTCGTGGATGTTTAAATTATGCAGAAGCATGCTATGTATGTTTAAATTACGTAGATAAGCATGTTATATGTTTTCGTGATTGGATGCGCATAGTAAGTATGCTAGGTTTATCTCGTTTTTCAAGCATATTTTAGAATTCTGCGAGCATGTTTTACATGTTGAGTTCTATAGAAAAGCATGCTAGGATTACGTGATCTGCATGGACAAACCTTTTGAAACAAAAGACTAAGCAAGTAACCCGACATATTAATTTTAAATTAAAATGTCAAGACCTCCACTTTTTGATCTCTAAACAAAGTGATACGCACTGTGAGTAAACGTCCACACGCGTGGCTTGCTTGCACTGTTTATCATAAGTTTGTTAGATGAGATTTCTAAATAAAACATTTTAATCTATTGAGAAGTGGGAGTTTCATGTGTAAACGTCCACACGCGTGGCTTGCATATGCGATTTTTCATAAGTTCTCTAGAGATAGATTTAAAATGAGATAACAAAGGAATTTGGATTGGAAGCGGTATGGTCCTAGTGAGTATGTCAATTCTAAGAATTCATTTTATGCTGTTAAAACTGTGGTCATTGCTTAGACATCACCTCAAGTACAACTTCCCGCGAAGTCCCTTCTTGCGATAGTGATGTGGTCTAGTAAGGTCCAATCATTAATTTCATTTGTCATAAGGATAAGTTGACATGGATTGAAATTAAACGACTAAAAGGTATATTTTAGTCTGATCGAGGGGTTCATGTGTAAACGTCCACACGCGTGGCTTGCATGTAGGATTCCTTGGGCGATTGGAGATTTCAATTAATATTGTTTTATCAAAAGGTTACAATATTATTGTTACGAATTATGTGCGATCGTATGCTTATGTGTTTACATTACTTTTCAGATATGTCTCTTACACGATTATCAATATGCTCGCACAAAATCCTCTATCGGTCAAATTTTATCGAGTGGAAATGAAACATGGAATATGTTCTTATCATTTGAAGAACACATGTTTTCTCACTACTCCCAAACCCGATGCCCTTATCGACGATCGACTAATGAGCGGCGAGTCAGCGGACTTTGGCATAAGTTAAACAATATGGACAAGTGCTATATGATGACTACAATATCCAAAGGCTTGCAATTGCAAGACATCGATCGATGGTAGACGCGATCGAATATGGTCAAGTCTCGAGTAAGTTTGGACGATCGGATCGGACGATCCGCTTCCACACAATGAGAGAAATCTTGGCGTGTAAGATGGAAGAAGGAAGTTCGGTCCATGAACATGTCTCCACATGACTCACCTCATGGATAGTCTTGATCAGTTGGGATGAGGTATTGACGGCGAAGCCAAGGTCGATATCATCCTCAACACACTGCCCAAGTCTTTTGAGAACTTTCGCGTGAACGCAATCATAAGCAAGACCGAGTATATACTTAGTCGGTTGCTTAATGATCTCGTAGGCAGCGGAAGGAGTCATGGGCAAAGGAGCACATGCCCTTGCTAGCACATCTAGGGGCCAAATTTTCCATTGAAAATGGAAGAAGAAAAGGGCACCAAAGGTGGTAGAGGCGAAGGAAGCAGTGGGAGCAAGAACATATGCGCCACGGAGGCTTGAAAAAGCCAAAGAGAGGGGCAAGTGCTTCAAGTGCGGCAAGGCGGGCATTGGAGGCTAAGTGCCCTATGCTCAAGGCTCGATGTGCGCCATTTGCTTTAATGTGAAACATGTTTAGCGACTTGTTCTACTCGTTCATGGGTAATAGATACGGGTGCGGCGATCATGTTTGTTACACCTGCGAGGGTTCTGCGGACAAGGAGGCGTGTGATGGCGAGATAACGATCTCCATGGGAAGCGCGCGAAAGTCGAGGCCGTTGCGATCGGAGATGTTACTTTATGTTTTGATAGAACTGTTTTAGTATTGAAAGGCGTTTCATATGTGCGGAGTTTCGACAAAACCTTATTTCGGTTTGAAACTATTTATTCATGGATATTCGATTGTTTTTATAGTGGTGTTTCTATCATAAGAAATGACGAAGTTATCTCGTGGTGGCACTTTATATAATTAACTTTATACTATTTACGCGAAACATAATACCTTTAACTATGTTGCATCTACATCAAACCTTAGAAGAAAGTTTTCTTCAAGATGACACCACATTTCTCGGCATCTTAGATTAGGTCACATCAATCTAAATAGGATCCAAAGGCGGCTAAGAATGGGCGTTGGGTGATCTCACGATTCTCCATTCCCGGTCTGCGAATCTGTATAGAAGAAAGATGTCGACCGGACCCTTCAAGCGAAGGGTTATAGAGCCAAAGAAGTGTTGGAACTAGTCCATTCGACACTGTGGACCTATGTCAACACAAGCTCGTGGAGAATGCAGTATTTTGTCACTTTCATTGACGATTACTCGAGAATGCGGATACATATACCGCTTCGCGCAAGTCCGAATGCTTTGAGAAATTCAAAGAATTTAAGGCGGAAGTGGAGCGAAGCTTGGTAAAAGTATCAAGTCATCATGTCCGATCGCGGTGGCGAATACCTCGATAACGAGTTTATGGACTATTTGGTGCGATGTGGGATTACCTCCCACTCACTACACCGGCACACCACAACAAAATGGTGTGTCGGAGGCGAAGAAATAGGACTATCTTAGAAATGGTTAGATCAATGATGAGTTCATAACATTACCTATTTCGTTACGGGGTATGCCTTAGAAACAGTGACATACTTGCTAAATCTAGTACCATCCAAGTCGATCGAAAAGAGCCCTTCGAGTTGTGGTTTGGTATGCAAGCTGGTTTAAGATACATAAGGATATGGGCGGTCCGGCACATGTGCTTTGAACCGAAAGGCGACAAGTTGGAGTCTAGATGCGAAGCGAAACATTTATTGGCTATCCTAGAGGAGCAGTGTGGTTATTTCTATAGTCCTAAGGATCAAGATCATTATTAGCACTAATGCCCGATTCTTAGAAGAGGATTATATGAAAACCATAAATCCAAAGTTGAAATCATTCTTGAAGAATTAGAAGATGATCGTATTCCACCACCGATTAAGCGAAAGTGCGAGATGTCGTGTACAGTGGGAGGATCGACACGGATACTTCAAGAAATTAAAGTGGGTCGAGTTCCACTGGAGATACCGCCGTCAAGTGGCTCCTATCCAGCAAGTTGTGCAAGATGAGAACCACAAGTTCTTGCACCCACCGTTGCCATTGTGCCGATGGCGCCTGTCGTAGTGGGAGGGTTGTTCGTCGACCCGAGCAATTTATGTTCATGGGTGAATCTTGGTTTAGTCGAAAACGAGCAGAAATAATCGACCCATGGACATACGGTGAAGGCAATACAAGACACCGATGCAAGATCATGACACACCGCTATGGACTTAGAAATTGAGTCCATAACAGTATGGATGTATATGAAAATACACCTCTACCGGATGGCAAGGAAACCATAGGTAGTAAGTGGGTATATAAGAGGAAGAGATTCGAGATGGAGAGGTTTGACTTTTAAAGCCGAGCTTGTGGCGAAAGGGTACACTTTCAGTTGAGGGCATCGATTTCGATGAGACCTTTTCTGTGTAGCAATGCTCAAGTCCATCGAATTCTTACGGCCATAGCAGCCAGCTTAAACCGAGGTTTGGCAAATGGATGTGAAAACCGCTTTTCTAAGCGGTTACCTTGAAGAAGGTAGAGACATCTATATGCAAAGAACCCGAAGGTTATGTGGTGAAGGTGAAGAGCATCTAGTATGGAAGCTAAGAAGTCCATTTATGGGCTTAAGCAAGCTTCACGATCACGGAACTTACGCTTTGGCGGTGGTAAAGTCTATGGATTTACCCAGGTTGCCTAGCGAAAGTTGTGTGTATCGTCTAGATGTCAACGGTGATATGGTATTTCTTGCACTTCGTAGATGACATCCTTCTACTTGGCAACAATGTGAAGTTGTTATCGACGTAAAGAGTTGGTTATCCGATCGGTTTCAAATGAAAGACTTAGGAGATGCGTACATTCTTGGGATCAAGGTTTACCGAGATCGCAAGAGAAAATGTTGAGCTTATCTCGGGCGTCTTACATTGATCTTGTGATTACTCGTTTTAGTATGCGACCGCCAAGAAAGGATTGCTACCTTTCGGACATGGCGTTCCTTTATCTAAGGAGCGATCACCTATGACCGCAAATGAGATAGATGAAATGAGATAAGTTCGCTTACGATTCCGCCGTGGGAAGTCTCATGTATGCAATGATATGTACGAGACCGATATACGCTATGCGGTAGGCATAGTAGCTAGATATCGATCTAACCTGGACAAGCTCATTGGATCATGCGGTAAAGCATATACTCAAGTACATGAAAATGACTCGAGATTATAGTGGTTTACCATGCGAGATAGTCTAATGCCTTTGGGTTATTGGACTCGGTTTCCAAGTCGACCGTGATGAGAAGAAGTCTACCTCGGCTATGTGTTTACCTTGGGAGGAGGAGTCGTATCTGGCGGAGTGCAAAGCGATGCATTGCGGACTCCACCATGGAAGCCGAATATGTAGCCGCTTGGAGATCTAAAGAGACGTATGGTTCAAGAACTACCTCATGGATCTAGATGTGGTACCTGGTTTGCCCAAGAGTATCATAGTTTACTGTGATAACTCAGGTGCAGTGGCAAACTCGAAGGAACCACGGACCCACAAGGCAACGAAACACATAGAGAGAAAGTACCATGTCATACGAGAAATCGTTAGACGAGGGATGTGCTGATTGAAAAGATTGGTACTGCGGATAACCTAGCTGATCCATTCACGAAGAGCCTGCCGCAAAAAGTCTACGAAGAGCATATTCGAGGACTTGGATTGCGCAAGATGGCACCCACTTAGAAAGGAAACTTTTGTATAAGTGGGAAAAGCAAAGTGATGGTTGTTTGTAATAGCTAGTAGAGAGACACATTGTATACTAAAAGTTTTGCTTTAGTATAAGTGGGAGATTGTTGGATTTGTATACTGGAAGCAGTTTTGGTTGAGCTTGTATACAATGTTTCATGTTGCCACTATTACAATCTCCTATCTGAATTGTTTACTTGATTGCATATGTATGTCCCTTTATCTCATATATAAGTTAGATCATACAGTGTGTTGTAGATCACGAAGTCCAGTATGATTGGTCAAGCTTAATGAGATATAAAAAGTATCACACCGAGACAACTTGAGGACGAGTTGTCGGTATAGGTTCTTGTGTAGATAAGAAGTGACTTGACTCGGTTGCTTGTCTATCTTGATGCGTCTCGGCGTATTGATGGATCACGATGAGATGAGTTCTTCTATCGACCGTCGTGAAGAACCTAGATCTCGGAGACTTACGTCGATCTAAACCTCGATAAGGTATTAGGTGAGTATGAGTTCTTGACCATCACTTTGACTTGCTATGGGTGAGGGTTACATGAGATAACCCAATTCTCTGCATCTTGGGTGGTGGCGATCTTGTATGTCATGCTAGTTACACGTGTCGAGTCACCGTATCCGTTTAGGATGATGGCGTCCTTAAGGAACTCAAAAGGTTTATTGTACTAAACCCCGCAGTTGAGTTATCTCAAGTACAATAATAAGGTTGAGTGGTACTACTTAGGAATTAAAGATATTAATTATTTTAGCGATCGAGCAGCGTAAATAATTAATGGACGTCGATATCTTAAATACGGGATTCGTGAAGTCTAAGTGCAAGCCCGACTCAACTTGGTAATAAAGGGTAAGTCAACATTTATTCTCTAGTGGCATGAATAAATGTTTATGAATTAATTTATGTTCAATGAACATAAGATAATTAATTTATTTGAGGCTCATTTTATTCCTTGCATTTGATCCCAGGTGGCCCATCCGAACTGTTGGCTAAGGGAAAATCGTCCCTCTCTCTCTCGAGTCCCACTGGGACTCAGCTTGATCCTCTCTATCTTAAGTGATATGATTATATTTATTAGATATGCATAAATCCTATCATGATAGGATTAGGGTTGCATTATAAATATAAGGTGAGAGAGATAATCAAGGCTAATGCTCAAGCCATAATTTTCGAGAATTCTATTCCCAAAATAGTGAGATTTTCGAAAAGCTTGAGAGAAGGAAAGAGGGTGATTTTCTATAGCATTCTCCATAGATTGTCCTCACTCGACATTTGAGTTTAGACAATCGGATACAGTCCAAAAGATCAAAGCACGAGTCTTGATCCATTCTACCTCGACAGATTCGCAGGTAAACACGAAAACCCCTACGTGTTGCAATTAATTATATAGGTGCATGCTAGGCATATAATCAATGTATGGTGAATTAAACATCCAAGATAGATCATCGGAGATGGTTAAAATCGATTTCCCTACGATGGTGGCACCTTGTCATGAGCTACCGTTCTTTCATCATCCGCCAAAGCTATCGACTATGGTATTATCGATAGTGATAATATTCCAGGACATCCGCAAGAACTCCCGCAAACCCTTAAATTAGGGGTTACGGAAGCAGAGCAATGCCGCGGCGATGGCGGCAGCAACCGCAAGCTTTTGAGTGACGATTCTGAACGGCAATCATCGGCGAGGGACGGAGAATGGTGAGGTTCTCAAACAAAAGATTATGAGCTTTCTCCATTAAATATTTTCTCGTGAAATTGTGCACTAACCATATTATGGTTGGTTTTCTTTATTTGATTTAAAACAAATGTTCCATTAATTAGTTTCTTGTAATTAATCATTTAGTAATATTATTGATAAAAGTATCATTTATGAATAAAGAATATGGAAATTTCCTTTCATTTGAAATGTGCAATGCAAATAAGGTATAATCGAGTCGGACTCGATTGGTCAATCTTCTTCCAGCTCAATAAATTTCCACCGCTCATAAAGAATTGGTCGATCAATTTTCATCTGCATTAAGATAATCATGGTTTATTATTTAGAGGTTATACCTCATCTGTTTCAAGTCTGAAAAGAAACACTAAGAATAGCCAAGAGACATCTCCATAACATTGAGAAACATTAAAGACTAATCAGTTCAACGTCAAATTCAGTAAATGTAGGAATTTCGTTAAGCAAAGCGATGTTCCTTGTTCATATAATGTCATCAGAAGAAATTAGAAACAAATACCACGAGGTGAAGTGGTATGAATCTAGAATTATCCACTACCCCTATGGAAAAAGAAATTTCATAGATCGGGTAGGACACAATTGGGAGACATTAAGGGACCAGCAAGATAACGAGACCAATGAGATTACTTAGTTAAGAATGAGTACACGGATGCCAATGGTTGAGAAGTGAACTACTAGGAACTCAAGACAAGATTAGCAATAGAATGAATTCTAACAATTTTACACGAAAAAGAAGGTTTATAGTTTTATCTGTGTCAATACTAAGACCTAATGTTTTGCTATACGAAATCAGAAATGATAGTGTATTTATCTCGACAGCTTAAACCACATGAGTTGAACTACCCCACTTATGACTTAAGGTCAACTGTGGTGGTTCATGTCTTAAAATTTCAAAGATACCACATATCGAAAGTAAAGTATAAAGTCTTCACATGTGGATACTAGAAGTATGTTCGAGTGGATGATTCTAAATAAGGAAACGATCACATCTCGAACTAGTAACTTTATAATAAAGTTTACGCATTAATTCGATTCCGGCATTCAAGGTAAGTTGATCATGTTGTGTTATAAATTTTACCTTTTATTTTTGGCAAACAACCATTAATTTATAAAGGGATTATCATAGTTTATGTCAAAATCTTAACCAGATTATATAAAAAAATCTAACTTTAGTTAATACATTAAAATATCTCTAATTTTAATGAAATTTTGAAAATAGCCCAAACTTTAATTAATACTTAAAATATTTCCAACTTTGATAAGATTTTGAAAATTATATCGATTTAGAATTTCCGATGACATAATGCTAAGCCGCCTAGCTCGGATTCTCGTATGGATTATATCTCAAATGACTCAACATACCCTCTCGGGTGGATTATAGCTCAAATGACTCAGGATTACGTTGTCGGAAACTCTGAATTGAGGATTTTTTAAAATATCATCAAAATTTAGAAGATTTGATGTATTAACTAAAGTTGGGGATATTTTTTAAAATCTTGTCAAAGTTGGAGATATTTTAATATATTAATTAAAGTTGTGAACATTTTAATGTATCAATTAAAGTTGTGAACATTTTAATATTAAATAAAGTTAAGAAGTTTTTTCAAAATTTCGTCAAAATTAGAGACACAAACTGTTATTTTCCATTTATAAATCAATATATAAAATGCTAAATCTAAAGTTAGGTGTTGTGGTACCCAAATGGGAGTACCGCCCACCCATGCCATTTCTAGCTAGTTTGATAAATAAAGAAGGCTGGGATGTGTGGATAAATCATGTGATAATGTGTAAGGCTGGTTTGTTGCGCATGATAAAAGGACAAGATATATTTATGATATATTTATATATGTTTTAAAAATTAAAGACATTGATAAAATAATAATTTCATATTTGGTAAGCTTAATGTGCGGTTATGTAATATATTATTGGACTAAACTACCCATCTTTTTGTGCTTCCACTTAAGTGCAAAAGAACATATTAGAAAATATAGAATTTTAATATATCCTACTAAATAAATAAAGTATATTTTAAATAATCAAAGAAATTAGTCGGATCATTGCATGTGACATCTCTACACACGTACCATGAATGTGGCCACTAAAATTTATCTAGATATAAATATAGATGTGTCACCAATTAGAGAAATCTGAGGCATGTCTGCTCGAAAATCGATTGGTCAAACTTTTTAAAAGTTTAAGCTCGTCTAAATTGTGGGCTTTCCAGTTCACTTCGAAATAGCCACGGGAGGATTTGTGGCTGAATTGAATCCTTTGTGAAAGAATTCTTCCACCAATCAACTGTTGGAGTATGGAGCCTAAATGGACTATACACTTTATCACAATTTCGGTGATCCAAATTTTTGGGCTTATATTTTTTGGCCCAGGCGAAACCCAAATGGGCTTAGGGTTAGGGTTATGTTATTCCTCTATTTAATAGCCGCTCTTCATTGTAATCAGTATCCGAAATTCATATTGAAATCCATGCCTTTGCATCGCCTCCAGACGTAGTCGCAAGACGAACTGGGTTAACAATTCTCGTGTTCTTTATTTTCTGTCGTGATTGTGGTGTGTGCTTTTCCGCAACACCAACATGAGGGAGAGATAAATGATTGAAAACCCCTATGTCAGTGATTGAATCCACTTCTAAATAAGCGAAAGGTGTAGATGTAACCAATGGGAAAAGGAGTTCTTATTCATCAATCAAAAATCAAGATAAATTAGGCACAACGGTAAGATGTGAATTTGTTTGATCTCATTCTGACCCGTCTTGCGCCATATGTGTTGAGATTGTCCAGGAGAGTACCTACATTATAAATTCATGACGATGCATGATGTGTCGGGTCGGGTCAAGCCGAACCAATCATGCAATGTGTAAAATCGAGTAAGCTATGTTCAACACATCTAAACATATATAAAATGTGCGAGCAAAATAAAATAAGCGGTAGATATATTTAATTCACCGGATACAACATAAAATAAGACTCCTAATAGAAAATGAGGGTTTGGGACAGCGTGCTTAGTGTAAGGAATGACGTGACATCAAATAAAGATAAAATGACGACGACAGTGGACAGCAATGACGACGGCGACGACGACGGTGAACATCTTGAGAGAAAAAAAATAAGAAGGAGAATTTGAAAGAAGATTGATGATCAAAGATATTGACTATGGCGGTGGTTTTCGATGATATTCGCCAGTAATCGGAGAAGAAGAAGAAGAAGAAGAAGAAGAAGAAGAAGAAGAAGAAGAAGAAGAAGAAGGATAGATAGATAGTATTGTTGTCGAAAAACAAATCCATACATATAAAAACACACTAATGTATATAAATAAACATAAACCGCATGTTAGCCACGAAAATGATATATGTATATATTAAAACATAGACATGTATATAAGAAAGCATAAACATACATGTTAGCCACAAAATACAAACATACACATTTATGTATATAATAGAACGCATAATTATGCATATATTAAAATATAAACATGTATGTTGTCCAACGAGCATTGGGAGTGTGCAAGCGTGCGCTTTTGTGATGCGTGAGTACAAGCGTGTGCTGAGCGCGCTTCCAACATACATGCATGTTTGTGTTCAACTACATGTATTTTTGTATTTATTTATATAAATAATTGTGTTCAACTATATTCATGATTTATTTTCTGTATTACTAATCAACTCTTAGCGAAATAAGGAAATTTAAGCTTAAAAAATCCGAAAAAATCTCCATCATAGAATCTATGAGATGAGTGGAGGAGATTGAATATTACATATCACCTCACCCTGATACTATATGATCTCTTCTATATATATATATATATATATATATATATATATATATAGTTTAGGAACGTAAACAAATAAAAAAAAGGATCCCATGTCACACTGTCCATTTTGAAGTTTTGACATTGGATATGAAAAAGTTTTTAATCATTTGGTACAATCCCGCTGCTGTTATTCTTCCACCAAATTAGCAAGTGGAGCAGACACAAAGGTCATTTTTTCTTTTTCTGTAAATCTAAATTAAAAAATTAAGTTTGTTTGGAAGTAAGTAAATGGTTGTTTTGTGCTTTAGGAATTAGGATCATGAGGTTGGGACCGTTGCAAGATTTGTATCTTTAACCAGAAATTACTAGTCACAAATGATATATACTTATAAGACCATCATTTTATTTTATATAAGAAATTTATAACAAAGCACTTTCAAAGCTGGCATTCACCAACATCACATAGATATTTAACTAATCCCAAGAAAATCAAACTACCAAAACTTATTTAGTTTGAGAATTCACGTTGGTAGATATATAGGTTATTGGCGATAAAGCTCCATGTAAAAAGTAATTAATGCATAACATATTTAATTTGATGCATTTTTTGAGGGAAGTTATCTATAATTATCTACCCCCGAGATTCAGTATCCCATAATTAATATCGTACCTTATGTCCCATTTCAAATTTTCATGATTTTCTTTTTTAAATATTTTTTCTTCTATTTTAAATTTTTATGTTTAAATTTAATTTTATAATTATTAACTATGATTTATTCCCCAATTAGGATATATGATTATGTATTCTCACTTTTATTAGTTAATAATTAATTATTAAGATTGACTAATCAAAGTTAACGTATATAATTTTTAAAATTTTCATTTTTTAAAATAAAAAGTTAAATATGATGCATAATATTATAAAAATTATTTTTATAAAAATTATTATTAAAATAATAGATATAATAATAGGACAATATGACATATAAAAAACTGGATCTCATCCCCTATTTTAGTGGGATACATATCAACCATTTAATCACTTCAAACCAAATTAGTTAAGGGCCTTAGTTATCCACTCTTTTAATATCATGAAAAGGTAAAATAATGGATAGAGTTGGATTGGTTTTACTAATTTATACTTATTTATCATTATCCAAAAATAAACAAACCTAGTAAACGATGATATGCAATATAGTAATGCACCTTTTCTTTTGCAACTAATTATGTATGAATATGTTTCATTGTTTTTAGTCTCTAGGTTATTAATTTAGAAGAAACTCATTCCTCCTTTTTTTTGTCAATTTAATACAAAAATTTAAAGGCCGCGTCACGGTGGAATCGAATCCGATACCTTTGGCCTCGGGCATTAACCACTCTACCACTAGACCAACACACGCAAACACTCATTCCTCCTCTTGTACTTTCAAATGTGATTAAACCGTGTACTTAAACGTGATCTAAATATCCGATACGATTCGACTCATTAATGGACCCGACTCTATCAATCATACATAACTAATATTAATTGCACTTTTAAGAACCTAAATAATATTTGATCCGCCACAAATGATAGTATACACCATGTCGAATAATTGAATTCTCTAAAACCTTAACACTAAACTTGAACATTGATGTTCTTTTAGGTATTCAATTTAGATCACATGACCTCAAAATAAGGAGATATCAACATACTCTAACATCTTAAATATTTGATCACATAAAGATGTCCGCATATTGCAACTCATCAATGTTCGACTCAACTTCATTCACGCACAAGGATTTGCAAACCGATTAAAATATTTTATGTTATCAACTCAATATATTAATAAAATTCGAGTTTATAAACTCCAATCAGTAACTACATCCTTTACTTGTAAACTAGGTTAAAAAAATAAATGATCGACACGTGGCAATCACCGGGGCAAAATCGTGCAAGTAATTTTCGCATGTGTGAACCGTTTTTATAAATAAATTGGGGCCTAATTTAGAGGGTGTTTGGTTAAGCTTATTTTAAAGAGTTTATAAGCTCTAAGAGCTTATAAGATGTTTCAATAATTTATAAGATATAATGTTTGAAGGCTTATAAGTTATCAATGTGTTTGGATAATTGAGAACATAAGCTAGAGAAAGAATCAGCGTTAGATAGAAAAATTGACGAGATGTGAAGTTGATAGATATATGTAGAAAATATCGAACCATGGTAAGATTATTTCGGTAAATTCACTGTTACTTATAAGACTTATGAAAAAATAAATTAGGGTTGAGCTACTTATTTTTAGGGGAGTTTATAAGTTATTGAAACTTATTTTTACAACTTATAATCTGTTTAAGAGCTTATTTTGTTAAACACTTTGTACAAATTTATAAATTTCTAAACAACCTATAAGTTTTTTTTTTATCATATAAGCTGTTTTAAAAGGTTTATAAATTTAATCAAAATTTATAAGTTTAGTAAAACACCCCTTAATATGAAGGACCAATAAATATCAAACAGACGGATTCCGTATTAAACTTGTACTCTCTAAAAACACACACACACACACTCATATAATATATTATATATATGAGAGAGAAAGATAGTTGTATGCGTTATATACAGTGCGCATATGCGTGTGTGTAAAAGTAGAAAGGGCACATTCACATTTACAGATAAAAGACAAACACATGAAAACAGAGAGAATGGAGAGAGAGTGAAGTGAAAACATCAAAGTTTAAGACGATTTGTGTGTTCTGTGGGAGCAGTCAAGGCAACAGAACTACCTACCAAGAAGCTGCCATTGAACTCGGCAATGTTTTGGTACGTTTTTCTCCATTTTCGGGATGATTCTCTAATTATTCTCTTTGAACATATACTGTTTTTGGTTCATTTTTTTGGTTGATATTTGGTGCATGCTTTCATCCATCAAATCTATGTTAATTTTTTCTTTGTTTCGTTGGATTAGTTCTCTGTTTTTCGTAAGGATTTTTTTTACTTTTGATGTTTGGGCTCGTTTTTGATAGTTTTTGGAGTGATTTGATTTCTCTTTCTTTACATTTCATGCAAATGTGTTCGTACTTCATTCTTTATTAAGGAATAAATAATGTACAATCTATCTCTCTCTCTCTCTCTATGCAAACCTTTCATGGAGATGGGAGAGATTGATCTTCACTTCTTCTCTAAGAATAAGTGTTTTATATTTTTTTCGTCTATCACATGCCTTTTCTAAATATCTGCAGTGAACAATTCTTCTATTCCTTAAAAGGGTATAAACATATTATCTACTCTGTATTTCAACTTATTGTATCATGTCCTGATTTTCATAAGAATAGTTCATTTTGTTCTGTTTCTTGAAATCACAACCTAATCTAACATATTTGATGTGAATTTCAAGGTTTCTAGGAACATTGATTTAGTATATGGAGGAGGCAGCATAGGCCTAATGGGGTTCGTTTCACAAGCTGTTCATGACGGCGGCCGCCACGTCATCGGGTGAGGAGCTTCTTTTAATCCCTCAATTCTGAACTAATTAAAAACACACAAATTTGAGTTAGTTTTGCATATTTTGTCACTAAAACCGATTTTTGTCATGTTATTGTCCCCATTCGCAGAGTGATTCCCAAGACGCTCATGCCTCGAGAGGTATGTCTGCTGTGATGCTTGAAGAATTCTTGAAAACACATTTCTTATTTGAAATTTTGAAGAGAACTTTAGTTTATATAAATTCTTGATTTCATTTTCTTGCTCTCTTTTTTGAGTTTGGTTTCCTTCAACGACCTTAGGCCACATGTTTCTTGCTTTTCTGATAAAGTGAAAACTCTTGCTGTTGCTAAACCTTATCCTATATCTGTAGTGCAGAGTACTTACATTATTTTTGCAACAATCTACACTTTTTTGGACTCTCAAATTCTTTCGCTGATTTTTCCATTTGTATTTTATCACTTATTTGCTCTGTTCTGTTCTGTTGTAGTTACCAGTTCTTGTATTTTTCTTTCTTGGCCCCTTCTCCACTGGATAAAATTCTTGAAATAGGTGTATGTGTGTGTTTACTTGATTCTTTATCAAACCACTGCTTCTACGGCTGCCGATTATTTGGACTTTAGTTTTGCGTTGGTCCAATTTTCTGCAATAGTACACACAGGTACATACATTTGCTTTATTGGACTCTGTACTTTTTTGTAGTTAACTGGACAAACAGTAGGAAAAGTGAAGGCAGTTGCAGATATGCATCAAAGGAAAGCAGAAATGGCTAAGCATTCTGATGCTTTCATTGCCTTACCAGGTTTGTCTACATTTTCCACAATCAGTTTAATTGTTCCACAATTCCAACCCTACTTGACTAAGCACGAACAAAATTACTAGTCTCGTTGCTAGATATATTTGAAATGGTTTTGTGTTGAGCAACCAATGATTCTTGGATAGGGTTAACTTAGTTCTTCTGTTTCCCCGCTTCGTGTCTTTTGTAGCAGTTGAACTTCGCTACATTATATCGCCTTTCGGAGAACATCTACGGAGGCATAAACCCCTTCAAAGAGTCTAGTAATAAGGGATGAGAACTATAACTACCAATTCTTGAAAATTTAAAGCCAGCTGTGTTTCCAGATATGAAACAAGAAACATGCCTTCCTAATGATTAAGATAAGGATGCTTTTTAATGATTCAGTTCTTGAATAAGATAGAAACTACCTTAGTTGAAGAGCGGATCTAATTGTATTAGTGTCTATAATTGATTTCTTTTGTGTAATACTAATCGATAGGGCCTCATTGGTAAGTGCTACAAGATCTCTTGTATTGGAACCCATGGTTATGGTTCGTAATGAACATTTTATTTTCCAAGTGAAATCCCCTAATATATGAAAGAGTGAAAAAGTGTTTTCATTGTTGTGGAATAAGAAACCTTCATATCTTAATGTACGTATTTAATTTATTTGGAGCTATTAGAGCGGGGTCCACTTTTTGGGGAATACGAGTCGAAGCAATTAGTAACTTGGTCCTGTTCTTTAAATATGGAGATCAATGCATTGAAAGGTCAAGTTGCGCTAATTCAATGTGCAAGAACATGATCTTGATATTGTCTTCATAATGTATGCTTACAGGTGGCTATGGAACTCTAGAGGAATTGCTCGAAGTCATAACTTGGGCTCAGCTCGGCATCCATGACAAGCCTGTATTCTTCATCTCCAACTCGAAACAAAATGGTCCTTACAATTTTTTTTTAAAAAAGAACAAGAAACTAAAGGGAGGATATCTGTGGTACTCATTTTGCAGGTAGGTTTGCTGAATGTGGATGGATACTACAACTCGTTGCTCTCGTTCATCGACAAAGCTGTTGAGGAAGGCTTCATCAGCCCCAATGCTCGCCATATCATCGTGTCTGCACCCACAGCCAAAGAGCTTGTCAAGAAACTAGAGGTAATAAATTTTCTTCAAGAATGCTAAGATGATCTTGTTTCAGACATGATTGAAAAGTTGTTTCAAGATTCACATTGATCATAGATGTCTTGCTGATCTGTAGGAATATGTGCCGCGGCACGAAAGAGTAGCTTCAAAACTGAGCTGGGAAATGGAGCAGCAGCTTGGCTACCCCCAGAATTATGATATTTCCAGATAACTTCTTCTCACTACAGACAGATTTCTAGGCCATGGAAGAAGCTAACTTGAAGTTTTTACAATATTTTTTTGTCTAGAGGATAATTTTGTAAATTATGTGGTATTTACTTACCTTTATGTATTCGCCTATTTTCCACTGCAAATGGAAATTTAATTTGGTTTGCAAAGAGCAACTAGTATGACATTATGTAATGCTCCATCTAATGTTACCTTACTATTCTACTCCCATACGATGTTGCACTCTTTACCCATCACAAAGTTATTGATCCGTGCATAACATTGGGATGGTCGCACAGTGAGACCAACCCTTAGTTAATTAATTTTAATTAACTAATTAATTAATTCTTAATCCTAATTAATTAATTCTAATTGAAATTAATTATTTTAATAAAATTTAATTGTAAATTAATAAATAATAATTTTGAATTAATATATCTTAATTGTGAATTAGTATACTCTAATCGTGAAATAATAAACCATAATCCTGAATTAATAAATCCTAATTTTGAATTAATAAACCCTATTTGGAATTAATAAACCCTAATTGGAAATAATAAACCCTAATTTTGAATAATAAACCCTAATTGTGAATTAATAAACCATAACTTTGAATTAATAAATCCAAATAAACTCTAATTTTGAATAATAAACCCTAATTGTGAATTAATAAACCCTAACTTTGAATTAATAAACTCTACTTGTGAATTAGAAAACCTTAATTATGAATTAATAAACCCAAATAAACCCTAATTTTGAATAATAAACCCTAATTGTGAATTAATAAACCCTAACTTTGAATTAATAAACTCTACTTGTGAATTAGAAAACCTTAATTATGAATTAATAAACCTCAATTATGAATTAATAAACCATGATTATGAATTAATAAATTATAATTTTAAATTAAAAGTTATAATTAAAATTAATAAATTTAATTATACATTAACAAAATCTAAATAACTTACTTACCATAATTAATATATAATTATTTTAATAAAAAAGCAATTGAAATTACGCGGTGGCTTGAAATCACCAAGTTTTTCCATAACATAACATTTACTAAAAAATAGTAGTCAATGTGAAATGGATAAATACTATAAAAGAATATGCGCTGTATGTACTTAATTCAATGTGGCGTCTTTAAAATGAGGATAAAAATTTATGAGCATTATTGGTGGTTGACAATGATTGACCAGTTCTTTCTTTTCTTCAGTTTTGTTGAGAATAGTGATTGTTCAATTTCTCATATGGTCCAAGTGTTCACATTGTTGCAAGGGCGTTGAGTTCTTGTGGACCACAATTTCTATTTTTGAAGAAACGTGTATGGATTATGGAGTAATTATTGTGTCGCTTGTTTGTTGTTATGGATGATTGGGACCAAACCTTTTGGGCACAAGACAACATTGATGTAAAGATAATGGCCCTTTTTGTGGCTGTTTACTCAGCTATATATATATAGTTTGTTAATTGAAATATAATCTTCAATAAGCTATAGAAAGAAAAGAAGAGGAGAGAAACTATATTCATGCTGTAATGTGAGAGTTGATAAGAGTTCATCTTCTTCGATCAAGTGTTATGTAACATTGGTGTAATTCATCAATAAAGATTCACCCTCCGTGGAGTAAGCTTACGCCGAACCACGTAATTCTTGCTTTCTTTATTGTTTTTATCTTCATCATCGTGCATGCATGCACAGAGATCCGTAGAGTTTCATTTGGTAATTTTATTCAAGTTTTGTTTGCTACCATTGATAATATATTGTGATCGAATATTATCATAAACCCTTACAAAGTGTCTATTAGGGGTGGCTAATCGGGTCGGGTCGGGTACCCTACTCAAAAAATCGGTACCGACCCGATTATGCCTAAAATATGCTACCCGACCGATTTTGTAAATCGGATGCTGAATCTTACAATGCACTGAATCCCGATTGGGTGCCGAATACCGATTTAGTTTCTTTTTTTTTTTACTTTTCACTTCATTTATTGTACATTCCATATAAGAATTCAGTGAACTGATTCTCGATCGCCGGCTAGAATTGAAACTTTTTGCAAAGTTTAGATCATTTTTCCAAAATGGCCCAAAATTTGGATGATGAACTACTAAACTTAATCCATACTTTATTCAGTAATTAAAATTATAAATATATAGTTATATATCACATAGCATACATACTTGCAGACACAACCCACCCCACCAAAAGCTGCTCGGAGATGTAGAAGGCCTAAAAATAACACACCACACGCACTTGCAGAAGCAGCTGTCCCAACAAACCGCCCCACCAGAGTCTTGTCGGAGAAGTGTTGGGCTTAAAAAACACACACCACACACACTTGCAGGCATAGCTGCCCGAACAACCATCCACCAAAAAGTGCTCGAAGACGTGTAAGTGTCTAAACAAAAACTTTTTCTCCTTCTATGATGCCATTTCTAAGTAATTACTATCACATTTGAAGAAGACGACGAAAGACTAGGATGATGCAAATCACTCAGAACAGCACGACGATGCAATATGCCTATTATCTTCAAATTTCAGAACAGATCATCATATGCAACATTTGTTGCCCCTTCGTTGCAAAAAGCCGAAGGGCTTGCCGATTCCATTGCCATTTTTACAGTTGCTCAACATGATATAAATACAATAGAATTATTGTAAGCATTCATTATATTAATTTCAATATATGAATTATATATTTAAATATATAAAAATATATCAAATATAAATATTTTAAAAATATACCCGATACCGACCTCACCTAAAAGCCATACCGACCCGACCCCTACACGATTTTGGGTAATCGGATACCGATTCCGAGAAATTCGGTCGGTATCGGTCACCACTCACCGATACTCAAATAGTCACCCCTAGTGTCTACACATAAGTCACTTATTATATAACTAATGATTTAGAGTAGTGTACAATTAAAATTTTCCAACTCTTGCAAATATACAAAACTATCCATTTGTTTGATTAATAGATAAAATTATCCTCCATAAATTGAATTTAGAATAATTGCTCACCCCTCCCGAACCCTAATATTCATCACCACCCGGCACCAGCGCCTCTAGTCCCACCCAAGCCCGGCGCAGCCACTCCCTTCTCCCCTCTTGCTAATCCACCATTCCCTGCCGTTGTGCATCCCCTTTTCTCTCTCGTGCGATGCTATGGTTCATTATAACGGACGGATGATGACAATGACGACGGGTGGATGCGGCACCATGAACGAACAGACGAGAATTTCACTCAAATTTCCAAATTTTTGGTAGTAGAAAAAGATAAAAGAAAATAAAAAAATGATGTGGATTATTTTGTCACAACACTCTAAATGACATGGTTTAGGTATTATATAAAAAAAAATTCCTTATCAATTCGAAATGTTTAACAACACTCTTCAAATATTTTTTTATTTTTATTTTTGTAACTACTAAACGATTCGTTCATCAATAATATTGGAAAGAATTCCTCATCCATTAGAATGAATCAAATGAGAACTCCAACTTTTTTTAAAACTAAGAAATAATATGATCCATTCATTTTTATAATCTCAAGGTCAAGATTAATTATAAATTGTTGATTATCCTCAGGTTATAATGGTAACCGTTAAGTAGAGCCGGCAAAATTGGCCCGACCCGATAGACCGGTCCGGGGTACTTGAAATTAGGTTCGGGTTGGGCTCGTGAAAATAGTGACCCGAAAAAAATCGTGCCTAAAATGCCCGCCCACATAGCCCATCGGGCTGATCGGGCTTTGGGGCTAAAAAACCCGGGGTTAACGGGCCTAAAAGCCCGCCCACTTTAAAGTTTTAATATTTTACATTTGATGTTTGATGATATTTGAAACTTTAAGTTTATCTTATTTACGTTGAAATTGATGTTAGACTTGTTAGTAGACTTAATTTATTTTATTTACTTTGGAATTGATGCTATTAGACGTAATTTATCTTATTTATTTTGAAATTGATGTTAGTAGATTTAATTTATTTATTGTTATCATATTTTTTGAAATTAAAATAATATTTTATTAAATTAAATATTGGGCGGTTTGATCCGGTGGTCCAGACGAAATGGGTCAGGTTACCATATTTTCACCGACAAGATTTGGTAGGGCCACCACCCGATAAAACAACAAGCCCGATGGGCGGGCGGGCAAAGACGACCACCGCTTTTGCCGCCTCTCTACCGTTAAGTCCTATAATTAATGGATTTTGTATATTTGTATATGATAATTGTTCTTATATACACAATCACTACGATTATATACATAATAGCATGAATTGCATGAAAGTAACAATTAATTGGAATGTGATAGCATGCACAAAACTATCATTACATGAACAACAACATGAATTATACTGAACAATAAATAATATAATGTGAAAGATCCAATAGAAAATTTAGAGATTTGACTATTTTATGATTAAGTAATTATGAGTCTTCGATCTTATTCAATCTAACGGTGATTGTTTTTTTTTCTTCTGATATCATGGGGAATCCACAGCCACTACCTACGATACGCACTAGGTAAACCCCATTTTCCTATGCAATAGCCGCAAACCACACATGACAAGTCAACCACATTTGAAAAACCAAAGTGTGTGTTCAAACTCATAGAGGTGTTTAGTGGGTTCAAACCTGTGCTTATTGGTTCTTAGTTCTTATCTAAAATGTAGTTCTCTCTATAACCAACTATATATATATATATATAGGGGTTCGATCTAGTGAGAACTCATCTTTTTTGAGTATTTGAGAACCATGCATAAGACGTTGACGATAATGCACAAAACAGTATAAAGTTGTGCATAACGAAAACTTTCTAAAATTGTTGCACAACAAAATAATTTTAGAAAGTTTTCGTTATACACAATTTTATACCGTTTTGTGCATCATCTTCAACGTCTTATGCATGGTTCGCAGAGTTCGCAAAAAAGATGTGGTTCTCATTTGATCCACTTCCTATATATATATATATGGGAGGGTTAATATGAGAACCATTTCTATAGTGAGAACGTGAGAACAAAAAAATGATGAATTCATTGTGAAAATTGATGAATACGCTGGGAAAGTTACTGAATCCGAAAAATAGATTTTTCACCCCTCATGGGATTTGAACCCCCGTGAAAATTTTCAAATTTTTGAATTCAGTAACTTTTACAACATATTCATCAATTTTCATAGTGAATTCATTTGTTCTTAGTTTTAGGATAAAATGGTTCTCATTTGAACCTAAAATATATATATATATATATATATATATATATATATATATATATAGGGGTTGGATCCATGAGAACTCATCTTTTGAGAACTTGAGAACCATGATAAGACGTTGAAAATGATGCACAAAGCGAGATAAAGTTGTGCATAACAAAAACTTTCTAAAATTGATGCACAACAAAATAATTTTAGAAAGTTTTCGTTATGCACAACTTTATGCCGCTTTGTGCATCATCTTCAACGCCTTATGCATGATTCGCAGAGTTCAAAAAGATATGTTCTCATTGATCAATTTCCCATATATATATATATATATATATATATATATATATATATATATATATATATATATGGAAAGGATCAAATGAGAACCCATATATTTTTGAGAAATGAGAACCAATGTTGTATGTTCCTAAATCCTAAGTACGATTTAGCGAGGGCTAATACTTGGAATAATAATCGAGGAAGCTTTAACCAATATATATATACAAGAACTCATATGTTACGGGCGTATTCAACTAATCAACATCATAAGATAAATTAATTCAATTGCAGCGAAAACGTGTGAATACACATATAACGATGTGTATTCAGGTTTCTAATATATCGTATTCAAAAGGGTTTCGACCGCTCGACACATCTCCATCCATCATCCGCTCAACCCGCACATTTAAAACAAACATGCGGTGAGTACAAGATTGCACTCGAGAGCTCATGCCAAAATAATTTATCAAGTTTAAATTACTCGCCCCATCACAAGAATAACACGAGGTTTTAATTTGAAATACTCGTGCTTACTAAATAATTTCTTTCATTTTCCATAAAGATTCGTCGGCCATACATTTTTCCATGTATGTATGATCCATATCCACCACAATAATTTATCCAACAATAATTCCCACCGGAGGAGGCCTCTCTCACAGACGTCATGATCGCCGAGCACCCTTTCAAGACACAAATCACAAATAATCGGTGCACAAAATCCGGGCCATCTCAAAGACAGGATACTAATTCTCCATCATCCTTGGGGTACTTCAAGAATACGAATTCAAGCATGTCATAAAGTGGAGCTACCCAACATTATGCATCAACAATCATGAATTGGATACATACATAAAACATAAACATTTTGGGCGTAATTAAATAAATCATTTCATAAATATTTGCTTGCAATAAAGCATCATAAATAAATCATTTGGTAAATTCTACCAAGATGAGTATAGTAAAGCCCACCTTTACTTTTGAACTTGATTTTCGATACGCGTGTTCTTCTCTCGGTTGCGTGTGAGCCTTCACGTCCCACCTTTACGCAAAATTTACGTTTAGCACGTTGTACGCTTTTCGAGATTTTCAAAGTTCATTCAACTTTGATAAATATTATAATAATTCGAAGTCTTAATAAATCTTAATACGTCGTTTCAACGTGTATTTCAATAAAATAATTCTCGTACTTCGAGAGAGACGTAATATGATCTACAGTCTCATATTAACCATTTAGGTTAAACGTTTGACATGTAATAACGTCTTTTAATAAAATGATTTCAATTATGAAATCTTTTCTCACATTCGAGATATTCTGATAGAAGTAATACGTTATTCACGTATTAGTGTATTTAACGAACGTATTTCATACGTTAATTTTGAAAGTCAACCATTTTGACTTTTCATTATAAATCTTCAATAAAACATATTTTAATGAATAAAATCAAAATAATCGATTTTTAATCGATTTCTTTTCATAAAGATTTAATCTTCGATTTTTCACGCAAATCGATAAACTTGATTAATATTTTCTTTCAATATTAATCTTTTAATACCTTAAGCATTATTTTATGCTTTTAACGTTATTTAATATAACGTTTCATCGTAAACATAATATACTATGTTTAATAATCCTAAAAAAATTTCAATTATGTCTAATATAATTTTTAGACATATAAAATTTTATTATTCTTAGTTAAAAAGGAATTAAAATTCCTTAAATCCAAGGTATAGCTCACTATTATATGATCAATTTTCCAGACTTGTTCCAAAATTCTTCTAAATTCATATAGTGTATTATTTTACACTATGATCATTAATATGTATTAATATCACTATAGAAAATTTGGAACACACCTATATACATTATATAGGTCACGGTTTTGTCCCAACTCAAACCAAACATTTTTATAAAATTTCAATTAAATTACACTATGCTTAAATACTATAGTATAGCACTATATCATCATAATATCATACTAGAATCAACATAATCATGCTTAATTCAAGCTTCATAGCTCTCGGCCATATGGGTAAAAATAGCTATATATTTACAAAAATTCTACAAATTTCCAAAATCACATAATTTATACTCTAGATCAACAATATGCTAAAACATTTCCTAAATAAAAATTATACAATAAATTATCATCCTTCAACCATTTTCGGTAATAATGAAAACATAGCATAGGATTTTTATAAATTTCCCAATAAATCACTATAGGCTTCTACAACAACATATATCATTAATCCAACCCTAATTCATCCATGGAAATTTTCGACACCCATAAAATAATTTCATAGCATGTTTAATTAATTTCTAAACATGCTACATGCTTTCATTTTATGTGAATACACATAATTAATAAACAAATATCATACTTAGCATAAATTATACTTAAGAACACATGCTTGAAAACTATGATCAAACCATTAGAAAATTAAAAACTTAAGGTATAATCGAAGCTTGTTCGATATCTAACCTCGTTAACGGTATCGATTTGTTATAGGATAACTAGAGATCAATCTTTTTTGGAAGAGGAAAGAAGATGAACACTTGGTTTTTCTAATGAGAAGCTCTCGGTGGTTTCTTGAATGAAAGAGATGTGTTTTGTTTGCTATATAAAAAAAATGCTTAAGTACATGTAATGTATCAAGACTAAAATTCCTACACTCTCACTCACTCTATCGGTCACTCTCTCACATAAAAAGTTTGGAAGCCTTTTTCAATATCACTATGTGAGTCATAGTGTATTACATCACTAAACTTAATACATATAAAGGTTCCTTGGATAAAACAATTAAATTCATTGCTTTGGGGATACAATAGCCGTCGGCTATTTCACTCACACACAAGGAATTATTGATGACTCATACTTGCATACCTCATCCATACTTACTATCCATTACACATTTTGAACCAAACAAAGAAATATCTTTTGCTTTGGGGATCTTAGAGCCGTCGGCTCTCTTGTTCTAAGAGAAGCAATTTTATTCATGAATTAAGAAGATGTATTTAGTCAACAATACACTTCCCAAAATATATATACATCATTAAAGTGTAGCTATGTACAAAGCTTTCTTGAACAAAACAAAGAAATATCTCATTTGTTTGGGAGTGTATAGCCGTCGGTCATCATCTCTTGTTCAAGGTGGAGTGATTTAATTTCATTAGTCTTAACACATGTAGTAACTATACACTCTATCCCAAATATTATACATCATCAAAGTGTCATTAAGTCAAAGAAATCGGCTACTTCACTTGCCAACATACCTCAATTGATTTTTACTTGATAAATGTGTAATTAGATCACACTTGTATCAATTAATTCATAATATAGCATTACTACTTCAAAAATGGCGTGAACTTGTCCCTTGAACACAAAACTCACGGCCTTTCCATTCTACATGTGATATATAATTTATTTTCATGCTAATTATACATATATATCATAATATATATTTTAGATGATAAATTATATCATAGGATAAATTATTGAATCAAACCATAGGTAGAAAACCTAATTCTTGATTTAGGGTTTTAGAATCTTAAATATTCAAAATATAATTCCAAAATTTTCTAGCATTATTTCAATGCTAAATAATATTCTAATTATATAAAATAATCATAGGAATTTAAATATCATAATTCCTTGATCGTTAGACTTGATTCTCAAGTTATCTCTAAACGTTAACGTTTGAAACGTCTCAAAACGTTAAATATCGACTCATCTCAAAATGGTCGTAATAAAGCTGTAATCACTTTATTAAATTATTCCAATAATAATGGAATTTAATTCTAAGCTTAAACACTTAGAAAAGATTACGAAATTTCAATTATCGATACGCAATCGACGTTGAAATAATACTGTTGAAATACGTTACATAATCGTATTTCTCAATTCACATTCATTTGTGAATAATACATAGGAATTTATTATTCCAAAATAATCGAAATCATTATTCGATAATTTATTAATTCGATTATCGAGATGTAACCCTAATTTACGATTTTTATTATCGTAGATGGGCTTTTAATAAATCGGGGTATTACATTCCACCCCGTTAAAGAAATTTCGTCCTAAATTTACATGCATCAAAAGTATGGGGCATCTTAGCACCATAACATCATAAATTTCACGTGATTTCCTTTTGTCCATGGTTTCTCCATCGACTTTCATCAAAGACCCAAATTAATCCTCAATCATTGAATCATACGATCAAATAGTTGTAGATGTTCATCACAATTCATCTTTGAGTTAAAGATCACGTCATATAATGAATTACGTGATTTGGGTCATATTCATATATATTTAGTTGTGACACGTGAAAAAACATTTTGTACATTCCCCAAATTTTTTTGGTGGAAGTACTAATCTATAGGCTACTGGGCCTATTATTTCTAGGATCCTCGCAAGGTCCTATAAAACGTGATCTCAACATTCCTTGTACTTTAAACTTAATAATTTCCCTCGATGGAGGAATCTCAAGGAACTTCATTTTCGCATTTAAAATGCGGTTCAGATCTATGCGTACCAGCGTAAGACTTTGGTCTGTACTGAGCTTCTCTCAGTCTTTGCCTTATTTGGCAAATATCTTTATCATTTCATTTACGATGTCAAGAACTTATACCTTCTCTCACTTACTTTATTATAATAAAGTGGTGGTCGATATTTCTTTCCATATAATGCCACGTGTGGCTATGTCAATCGTTGCTTGACAGTTATGGTCGTACGTAAACTTAATAAGTGGTACAACATGTTCCCACTTGCACCTCGATTTAACATGAATGTTCTCATCGTATCTTTAAATATTCATATCGTCCTTTTTATCGCCCATCTGTACGTGAGGGGACATCTACGATAAGGTTCAATATCGTGCATAACTCCCTTTTTGGTGAGCTAGCTCAAAATCTAGGGGTAAACTTGGAATCTCTATCTAAAGTGATAGGTATTGGGACCCCTTGCAAGGATACGATTTCCTTTATGTATGACTGAGATAAATTATCAGACCTCTGAGTCATCTGAATAGGTAGAGATGAGCATATTTGGTGAGTCAGATCACTACTACCCATATAGTAGTGTTACATCTTTATGACTTTGGCGAAACCTGTCATAAAAATCCATTGCTATGTCATTTCATTTTCATTTATATCTCATTAGAGATTATAACATCTTATAAGGTCATTGATACAATGCCTTCACCTCCTATAACCGAGACAATGCTCGTCAATGAGGTTATAGCTCATTTCATTCTTTACTTATCTAATTTTTTGTAAATCATAATATACTTTAGTGCTGCTTGGGTGGGCGGTATGAGGAATATCATGAGCTTCATTTATGATTTCACTTCTAAGCTTATCCTTGCTTGAAATATATATATAACCTTTCCTTAGACAATATGACATTGTCGGTAGCTTTAAAAACCCTTCACCTTCATAGGTGATAATTTATATCACAACTGAAATCTTTCTTGATTCGAGTCCTCTTTTCTATCTCATTTTTAAGTCTCTTTCTCGAAGAAATAATTCAAACTTTTATGGCTTGTGGAGATCTCACAACTTATTCCATATAGGAAATGTCTCCAAAACCTTGGTACTTATACCATTGCTGCTATTTCAAGTCATAAGTTGGGTAATTCTATTTATGAGGTCTAAGTCATCGCGGTGCGTTGACTATCATCTTTCTCACTTTAATAAGTGGCCTTACATTCATTTGTCCATGTAAATTTGATTCCTTCGGAAGACATCATGTGTCTAAGGAATATTCTTTCTTTAAGCCGAAATTCATATATTAAACTTGGCAAATTTTGCTCGATTCTAAAAGTCCATATACTGATCCTTGGTGTTCTTTAGGTTCTTTCTCGTCCTTCATATGGATAAGAACATCGTTCATAAAGATTTAGACAAAATTGTCTAAGTACATATGGAACACTCGATTTTTGAGGTTCATGAATAGGGCTGGTGTACTAGCTTGTCCGATTGGCATGACTATAATCTCATAGTAACCATATCTTATTCGGAACAATTTTGCTTTCGTACATCAGATACCATTTACACATAAGCCACCATTTACAAATGAGTCTCATATTATCATAGGACTTTATGTCTCTAAGTGGCCTTCGTCGGAATCGTACCTTTCACTTAGAAACTTGCCTATTTCCAGGTACATTTTTACCTCATATATCCGACGATCTTTCTCTTCCAAAAAGCCAGGGGTCACATTGCTCCCTGTTACTTCTTTGATTCCGTATGTGTGTTACTTTTATCAGAAAGTAAGGTTGAGTTGATAGCGGAAATTCCCCTAATTTTCGAGGGCGATAAGATCCTGTCCTTTTGCCATTCTCATCTCTTTCTGGTATAATAGACGGCACAGGACGTGGGGCGGCATTTGGAACATAAGGGTACAACCATTCCTTTATGCCTGCTGTAGCTTGCTCGGGACGGGACAAGTATCCGTGGGTGCCGTTCCTCACGCATTATATATACCGAGCACGCTGACAAATCGATAAGTCCGCCCAAGTCTTGGAATTTTCTACTTGGAGAAGATTTTATCTTGATACTTCTTTTGCAAGATCCTGCCATTCTGTTGGCAAACGATGGATAAATTATTGGATGTCATCCTCATCCATCTCTCCATAGTTACGAGCATTTATCCAAGATGTAGAAATTCTTCCAAAAACTGTCCCAAGCCATGCCCAGTTTATAATAAGAGATTCGATACTTCTGTGTGAGTTTTATACTTATAGGCCTTGGGTTAACCTTTTTACTCGTCAGACTCCCTTTTCTTACCATCTGTAAAGATAGTTCTAGGTGAGCCATCCTTAAATTAAAGCAATTGAGGATCCAAAATCCCATTGCATAGAATTTCAAATGGAGAGGCTATGCCCGTGCTTCTAATCACGTGAGTGACATCCATTTTTGAAACTTCTGTTTCTTGAATTATATCTACGTTCCACATAGATATTATGATCTAACTCATTTGTTAGAACCTTAGGCGATCCTAGGTTCAATTCTAAACTCGAGCAACACCTGTGATGGCCATAATTCTCGTATAGACGAAGAGATTTTTCATTTCTTGATTCGTTTACCCTGAATTGGGTTCTATCGTTTCTACACATACTTGTGCGATGTTAGAAAACGAATCACCTATATCGAACAGAAAAATTATAGGTATTCTGAGAAATTTTTCTCATATCTATCGAGCCTTCCCGATTTGTTCAAATCTGCTTTGGTGCAAGTATAGGCTCTGGTCTACGGTGTTCTCGTTTGTTAAATTAAACATCTATTCCATACATCATTGTCCTTTCCCTTGGGACATTATGTTCTCTTGCTATGGCCTTCTGTTACCTTGTTAATCATATCTTTCTCGGTGTCAGTACTATTATGCTTTTATTAATAGCATTCTGTGGTTAGGTTTATATCGACCTATCCTTGATATTAATATCTCGATAACTTAATCTCATCGTAGGGATCGTGATGTATCTGACGCTATCATTCATCTCTGATCCAGTATGAATGATTCAATTTCCTTTTCACTTTATCAATCTTAGGAATATATCTCTCATATATCCTTACTTTAAACTCTTTTCCAGAGAAAATCCTTGTACTGGCATTTAGTGCCATCGTTTGTAATATCCCTTTTTTGGATATACGTCATTTCTTCTTAATATTTAGTGATTCATCATGCAATTTTGCATAGGATAAAATCCTTTGTCCGCTAGGGACGTATTATACTTTTGCCTTGACGTCAAATATCCTTACCATTTTCTTGACATTCGATGAATGCTTCATTCCCATGTCAGAGATACTTAATATCTCACTTTATTGATCGTCACAAAAGTATGAGGGGTAAGATTTACAATTAGATTCACTTTAAGATTCTTCCAGGTGAATCTTTTCATTCGTTTTCTTGAAAACATTTCCTTTGCAAAAGTCTAAAGAAGCTATCGTGCTTGTTAATTTCTAAGACACTCAAAACAAGCGTTTTGTGTCAAAACAATTTAGAGTACTAAGATCCATTTCAAATAATGAATCTGTTTCTTACTCTGCTTCTTTACTTTAAAGGAATTACTTTACTTATCGAAGTCATAATATCGCTGAAACTTATCTCATATTGTGGCTATCTCATAATTGTATAGCTCATAATTTCTTCACTATTTTAGACTTTTGTCCATTTTCTTGAGCATGGTGTCGAAAGTAATATTATCATCATTATACTTGGTTCTTACTCGGGACTAGAACCGTCATTAATGTCATATAGCTTGGTAAGGTAGTACATTTGTACATCATAACTTAGATTCCAAGCATCTCATCACCATGTCTTCATTTTCAAATCTCTCGCTCGAAAAAGTATTTCAAACTTTGTGATCGGTAAAGATTTCACATCTTACTCCGTAGAGATGATGTCTCCATATCTTTAGGGCATGTACTACTACCGCTAGTTCCGTGTCATGTGTTGGGTAATTCAATTCATGCGGTCTCGGTTGTCGAGATGGATAGGCTATCACTTTTCCACTTTGCATTAACACACATTTAATCCATTTTGAAAGCATCCAGATAGACCACGTACTTTTTTCTCGCTTCCGAACTCGCTGTCTGAGGCGAGTTAACTTTTCCTTGAGCGTCTGGAAATTCGCCTCACCTTCATCAGTCCAAGTGAATTTAATTCCTTTTCTGAGTAGTTGGGTTATTGGTCTTGCTATCTTTGAGAATCCTTCAATGAATCTCCGATAGTAACCTGCTAATCCCAAGAAACTTCAAATCTCATTTTGTGTCTTTGGCGATTTCCATTCTTGGACTGCTTCTACTTTGGCCGGATCAACTTTAATCCCTTCGGCTGACACAATGTGTCCAAGGAACATTACTTCCTTTAGCCAAAATTCACATTTGCTAAACTTAGCAAAAATTGTTCATCTCTCAAAGTTTGCAGCACTGTCCTGAGGTGTTCCTTGTGTTCGTCTTCATTGTGGAGATATTTCTCCATACTTGATTTACATGCTAGGGCTATCCTAGCTGTTCACACATCTCAATGATTATGATTCCTCAATCTCGTTATCATTGGTTTAACCAAGTCTCAATTACTTGGAATTGATTATGCTCAAGCATAATTTCATTGATTGAGGTATAAAACGAGAGATTCGTTATCTGAGATGCTATCGCTTCTTTACATATATGTATCTTTTGAAAAGAATATTGTGCATCTCCATTCTTTAAACATGTCCAACCTACTAAGGAGGTTTTAAGGACAATCAACTATTTTAAAGATGAGTTGTAATCTCTCTCGTTATGTCATAATAAGGGGACATTATATCTCAAGGATATCATGCACTTCCCTTTACTTCAACTCTTGCATTCTATGCTAAAGAGTATCTCATTCATAACATTTCATTATCATAACAGTCACATGAAGATATAACTTCACTGTTATCAAAATCTGGTAAGCCCATCAGGGGTTATTGCATCCATGTGCATCATAGGGAAAATATCTCGTCTCATCGAGATCTTATTTACATCATATCTTCTTGATGTCTATCACTCTACTGATCTGAAACTTTTAGGTTATCCAAAATAAGTCAACCTACATCGTACCTGATGTTTGTCACTTTACTAATTCAAAACTTAGGCGACAAGATAAGTCAATCTTTATCTTACTTATTGGTCTCCAGGATTGAAGAAATTGCATCATGTCAACTTTCAAAAGATATGGGTTCATGATTCAAGATAACATATTTTACGATTCGAATCCATATATTCCTTGAATCAATAATTTAGGATCTAGGTCCAAGACCGAATGACGACTCATCGAGATTTCTTTGGTCATATGGGCTGGCGGACCGTCACAAATATTTTCTCACCACACAAGGACTTGGTTTAAAAGGACACATTATAAATTCTCGGGTTGGAAATTTTCTTTCGTAAAAAGTGAGAAACTTATATGATTTCTCAATTTGAACTAGTCATAGAGTTAAACTCAATGATGTAAATTTGTAATGAAAAGAATTTAAAACTTTATATACACATTGTAGGTCATCATCAAAGGTTCCTCTATATGTCATAGCGCCTCTTGTACTACTGGGAATACTACTTTCTAGTATCATTCTAAGATTCTTATCATACTGTAAAGTTCTCATTCTATATAAACCATAAATTAACTTCAACCGATTCTCGTAAATTCGGAGAAGGAATCGGGATTTGGTCCATCTTAATAAATAAATTACATCGCGTTAGGAGTACGTGAGGCAAAACCATGCGAAATCGGAGTTCAACCAAAGGAGAACGGGTCAAAACAAACACCGCAAGGCTGCGAAAAGCCCGCGCCGCCGCCGAGGTCGAGGTGATGCCGATGTCAACGCCGAGGTCGCGCATGCCGATGCCAATGTCGACACCGAATTCGTATATGCGACATCGACACCGGGTCGCACTGCCACCAAGTCAAGTCAAAGAGACCAAAGTTGTAATTTCGGATGCCGATGTCGGTTGTTGCCGGTCATTTGCCAATGCCGAGGTCATTGCCGAGGTCATTGTCGTAAATGACGAAGTCATTAAGGCCGACGCCAAAGTGAAGCCGAAGTCGACAAGGTCGACGCCAAATCAAGTCGAATGATGCAAGTCAAGTCGAGTCGAGGTCGAGGTCAAGACAATGTCGGGTTATAATTTTAATTGTCAAGGTCGAGGTCGTGCATACCGATACCGGGTCGTATATGATAAAGCCGACGTCAAAGCCAGGCGCATGTGTCGACGCCGAGGTTGATTTTCGGTGGAAGTGATCCGCCGAGGTCAAGATAAATTGGCGAGGTGAAGGTCACACCGCCGCCAAGGTCGACGCCGAGCTCGCACTCCACCGGCTCGCGTCTGCCGAGGTCGCACTGCTAAGCTCGAGCCGAGGTGGATGATAAGGTCGAACACCGAGGTCGACAAACCAAGTCGCCGCCAAGGTCGAACTGAATCGACCAAAAGCGAAGTCAAAATTATACATGCTGGTGCCGTCGAGTCGAGTTCAAGGTCGATCGAGCATGATCGCGAGTTCGTCTTTAACCGACTCTAACGAATTCTTTGATCACATTTTTTTACTTCGTTTCCAACGAAGAGTCATAGATGATTTGGAGTTCCGTCATACGTGAACTTCCAAATAAAAAGATCATTCTCGTGTCACTTATCGCATAGTGACATTCATCGTCTTGACATCTTTTCCATTTCTGAGCTTAAATTTTCTTCTCGTCTATCAATTCGAGATTCTCAGGATGGAATAAAATTCTAATAATCCATCTTCCTATGTTCTTCGCAATTGGGATCATGTATCTTAAATACCACGCTCTTTTGGGATAACATACCCATCATTGTAAACATCTTTGGGATTTGAAATAAAATTTTCAAATATTCATATCAATAAATTTCTATTGAATTACATGAATTCAAACATTTTATCCCAAAACAAATTGTCAATACATTCTCGTATGACATTATCATATGTTGGTGGCGAGCCAACGACTTTCATTATCAATTCTCATAACTTCATTTGGGATGATAATAGTCATTAATCAAAACAATATTGAGAATTGAAGAATAAAATTTCAAATTTGACGAACATAGTTCGTTTCAAACAAACGCATTTCTTGAGTAAAAAAATTCAATCAATCAATAAATCATGGTTATTTACAACCTTTTTCAATTCATTTGTCGATAATGTTCTATCGACACCAAATCAAATTCATAAATCATTTGTCGATAATGTTCTATCAACACCAAATCAAATTCATAAATCTCAAATTTTCTTTTCAAAGATGAGAAAATAATTTACCTTTTCTAGTTGAGCTTGATGTGATGGAGTGTCGAGCGATGTCGGTCGAATTCTGAGAGGTCTAGTGACTCAATCTAGACTTAACTCGAAAAGAGGCTTTGGATTCAAAGAGCGAACCGCCTCGATACCATTTTGTAATGCCCCCAAATCCTAAGTACGATTTAGCGGGGCTAATACTTGAATAATAATCGAGGAAGCTTTAACCAATATATATATAAGAACTCATATGTTACGGGCGTATTCAACTAATCAACATCATAAGATAAATTAATTCAATTGCAGCGAAACGTGTGAATACACATATAACGATGTGTATTCAAGGTTTCTAATATATCGTATTCAAAAGGGTTCGACCGCTCGACACATCTCCATCCATCATCTCGCTCAACCCGCACATTTAAAACAACATGCGGTCGAGTACAAGATTGCACTCGATGAGCTCATGCCAAAATAATTTATCAAGTTTAAATTACTCTGCCCCATCACAGTAACACACGAGGTTTTAATTTGAAATACTCGTGCTTACTAAATAATTTCTTTCATTTTCCATAAAGATTCGTCTGGCCAGACATTTTTCCATGTATGTATGATCCATATCCACCACAATAATTTATCCAACAATAATTCCCGCGCTGGAGAGGAGGCCTCCTCTCACAGACGTCATGACCGGCCGAGCACCCTTTCAGCACACAGTCACAAATAATCAGTGCACAAAATCCAGGCCATCTCAGCACAGGATACGAATTCTCCATCATCCTTGGGGGTACTTCCAAGAATACGAATTCAAGCATGTCATAAAGTGGGAGCTACCCAACATTATGCATCAACAATCATGAATTGGATACATACATAAAACATAAACATTTTGGGCAGGTAATTAAATAAATCATTTCATAAATATTTGCTTGCAATAAAGCATCATAAATAAATCATTTGGTAAATTCTACCAGTATGAGTATAGTAAAGCCCACCTTTACTTTTGAACTTCGATTTTCGATACGCGTGTTCTTCTCTGGTTGCGTGTGAGCCTTCACGTCCCACCTTTACGCAAAAATTTACGTTTAGCACGTTGACACGCTTTTCGAGATTTTCAAAGTTCATTCAACTTTGATAAATAATATAATAATTCGAAGTCTCAATAAATCTTAATACGTCGTTTCAACACGTATTTCAATAAAATAATTCTCGTACTTCGAGAGAGAGTAATATGATCTACGATCATAATAACCATTTAGGTTAAACGTTGGACGGTAATAACGTCTTTTAATAAAATGATTTCAATTATGAAATCTTTTCTCACACACAGATTTCGATAGAATGTACGCTTTTCACGATTAGTGTATTTAACGAACGATTTTAGACGTTAATTTCGAAAGTCAACCATTTTGACTTTTCATTATAAATCTTCAATAAAACATATTTTAATGAATAAAATCAAAATAATCAATTTTTAATCGATTTCTTTTCATAAAGATTTAATCCTCGATTTTTCACGCAAATCGATAAACTTGATTAATATTTTCTTTCAATATTAATCTTTTAATACCTTAAGCATTATTTTATGCTTTTAACGTTATTTAATATAACGTTTCATCGTAAACATAATATACTATGTTTAATAATCCTAAAAAAATTTCAATTATGTCTAATATAAATTTTAGACATATAAAAATTTATTATTCTTAGTTAAAAAGGAATTAAAATTCCTTAAATCCAAGGTATAGCTCACGGCTATATGATCAATTTTTCAAACTTGTTCCAAAAATTCTTCTAAATTCATATAGTGTATTATTTTACACTATGATCATTAATATGTATTAATATCACTATAGAAAAATTTGGAACACACCTATATACATTATATAGGTCACGGTTTTGTCCCAACTCAAACCAAACATTTTTATAAAATTCCAATTAAATTACACTATGCTTAAATACTATAGTATAGCACTATATCATCATAATATCATACTAGAATCAACATAATCATGCTTAATTCAAGCTTCATAGCTCTCGGCCATATGGGTAAAATAGCTATATATTTACAAAAATTCTACAAATTTCCAAAATCACATAATTTATACTCTAGATCAACAATATGCTAAAACATTTCCTAAATAAAATTATACAATAACTTATCATCCTTCAACCATTTTCGTAATAATGAAAACATAGCATAGGATTTTATAAATTTCCCAATAAATCACTATAGTTTCTACAACAACATATATCATTAATCCAACCCTAATTCATCCATGGAAATTTTCGACACCCATAAAATAATTTCATAGCATGTTTAATTAATTTCTAAACATGCTACATGCTTTCATTTTATGTGAATACACATAATTAATAAACAAATATCATACTTAGCATAAATTATACTTAAGAACACATGCTTGAAAACTATGATCAAACCATTAGAAAATTAAAAACTTAATGTATAATCGAAGCTTGTTCGATATCTAACCTCGTTAACGGTATCGATTTGTTATAGGATAACTAGAGATCAATCTTTTTGGAAGAGGAAAGAAGATGAACACTTGGTTTTTCTTATGAGAAGCTCTCGGTGGTTTCTTGAATGAGAGAGATGTGTTTTGTTTGCTATATAAAAAAAATGCTTAAGTACATGTAATGTATCAAGACTAAAATTCCTACACTCTCACTCACTCTATCGGTCACTCTCTCACATAAAAGTTTGGAAGCCTTTTCAATATCACTATGTGAGTCATAGTGTATTACATCACTAAACTTAATACATATAAAGGTTCCTTGGATAAAACAATTAAATTCATTGCTTTGGGATACAATAGCCACGGCTTATTTCACTCACACACAAGGAATTATTGATGACTCATACTTGCATACCTCATCCATACTTACTATCCATTACACATTTTGAACCAAACAAAGAAATATCTTTGCTTTGGGGATCTTAGAGTCACGGCTCTCTTGTTCTAAGAGAAGCAATTTTATTCATGAATTAAGAAGATGTATTTAGTCAACAATACACTTCCCAAAATATATATACATCATTAAAGTGTAGCTATGTACAAAGCTTTCTTGAACAAAACAAAGAAATATCTCATTTGTTTGGGAGTGTATAGCCGTCGGTCATCATCTCTTGTTCAAGGTGGAGTGATTTAATTTCATTAGTCTTAACACATGTAGTAACTATACACTCTATCCCAAATATTATACATCATCAAAGTGTCATTAAGTCAAAGAAATCGGCTACTTCACTTGCCAACATACCTCAATTGATTTTTACTTGATAAATGTGTAATTAGATCACACTTGTATCAATTAATTCATAATATAGCATTACTACTTCAAAAATGGCGTGAACTTGTCCCTTGAACACAAAACTCACGGCCTTTCCATTCTACATGTGATATATAATTTATTTTCATGCTAATTATACATATATATCATAATATATGTTTTAGATGATAAATTATATCATAGGATAAATTATTGGAATCAAACCATAGGTAGAAAACCTAATTCTTGATTTAGGGTTTTCGAGAATCTTAAATATTCAAAAATATAATTCCAAAATTTTCTAGCATTATTTCAATGCTAAATAATATTCTAATTATATAAAATAATCATAGGAATTTAAATATCATAATTCCTTGATCGTTAGACTTGATTCTCAAGTCATCTCTAAACGTTAACGTTTGAAACGTCTCAAAACGTTAAATATCGACTCATCTCAAAATGGTCGTAATAAAGCTGTAATCACTTTATTAAATTATTCCAATAATAATGGAATTTAATTCTAAGCTTAAACACTTAGAAAAGATTACGAAATTTCAATTATCGATACGCAATCGACGTTGAAATAATACTGTTGAAATACGTTACATAATCGTATTTCTCAATTCCCATTCATTTGTGAATAATACATAGGAATTTATTATTCCAAAATAATCGAAATCATTATTCGATAATTTATTAATTCGATTATCGAGACGAAACCCTAATTTACAATTTTTATTATCGTAGATGGGCTTTTAATAAATCGGGGTATTACAAATGTCAATCGTAGATCTAGATGCAATCTATGGTGTGGATTATCCTTAATTTATGCATAATTTATATTTATTTATGTATGAAAAGGTCATTAAGGTAATATATACAATTTCAGTTAATTATATTATTTATACAATCATGGGATTTGAGTAGTTATTTTCGGTAGTCAATAGAATTTTACCATATCCATTTTTTGATTTATTTTTTGATAACTGATTTTTTTATAACCTCATCTCTACAAATACTTATTGAAAATGTTTTTTATATATTTTTGTTTCGTCCCCATGGATTCTCCAGGTATTTATCCGCAAATGGATAATAATCAATGCACATCAACTAATATTTTACGCATATACAAGATAAACATTTGCATATCAATGCATAATTTAATACTTGAATGTGCACATACAGAAAAATAACATAAGCATTTCACATGTAATGTATTTTTTGACCTTGTGCATTTTTATACAATTTCTTATGCGTATTTTTCTACAATCGTATGCACAATCATTATAATCATATGCACAACTACTATCTAGTTATGCATGTTAATCGATTCACGAAAATAGTCATAGTTGTATCACAATTGTAAGATTTGCGGTGCAAATTCTTATTTGTTATCTTTATTTTAAGGTAAAAAATAATTTTTACGTTAATTATTATTCAATGTAGTTTTATAAATTTGATACTTTTTACATTAATTATTATTCAAATATAAATTCTCAATTTTATAAGTTTGATTGTTAATTACTGTTTTGTTTTGCATAACTACTTACAATCATATGCATAACCATTACAATCATATGCACAATTACTATTTTCAGCAGAGAGAGAATGTGAATGAGGCAAATGCGAAAAATTAGGGATTAAGCGAAAATTAGGGGTTGGACGAATATTTAAATAGACCTTAATGCCCCTAACACGTTTAAAATCATAAAAATAGTATAAAAATAGTGAAACTCATTTTTAAGTATGAATTAAATATGATCCATTAGATTAGATTAGATTAGATTAGATTTAGGGTGATGATTATTTCTTATTTCTTATCTTATCTTAGAAGGAGTTCTCCCTATAACCAACCCAAACCCTATATATATATATATATATATATATATATATGGGAGGTTAACGTGAGAACCATTTTTATTGTGAGAACGTGAGAACCAAAACCGATGAATTCACCGTGAAAGTTGATGAATCCATTGGGAAAATTATCAATCCAAAAATAGAATTTTCGCCTCATAGGATTCGAACCCGGTGAAAATTCAAATTTCAATTCATTAACTTTCTCAACGGATTCATCATCTTCATAACTAATTCATTTGGTTCTTAGTTTTAGGATAAGAATGGTTCTTATTTGAACCAAACTCTATATATATATATATATATACTTCTTGTAGAATTTCAAAGACCAACTAGATTTTTGATATTGAAGAATTGATCCAACCTAAATAGGGTTGCTTATTGGATCGGTTTTGGTTATCCGAAATCGATAGTATACAAATCCAATAACCGAAATCGAAACTGATTGGATAATCGGTTATCCGATTAACCGATTGGATAATTGGTTCGGTTATTGGATATCCAAAATTATCCAATTCAGAAAAAAAAAAAATTGTGTATTTAATTATGATTTATTATGATTTTGGATACCCAAAATTATCTCACATCTTATTAGTTATGATTTGTTATTATTAATATGACTTAACTAATTAACTTGTGTATTTAATTAATAATAATAAAAATAATAAATTAATAATTATTTAATTTCGATTATTCTAGATACCCGTTCGGTTATCGGTATACCCGATAACCGAAATTATCATCAATCATTATCCATACCGATCCAAATATCCAAGTTATCGGTTATTGGATACCGAAACCGATGGGAATCGGTTCGATTCGATTATATCCATTATCCAATTACCAAATAAGCAGCCCTAAACCTAAATTTGAAATATAATAAATTCATCGGTCAAAGTCGTAAGTATGTTTATATTGATAATTGACTTAAACTTTGGATATAAATATTTAATTTTCCTTTTATGTATTTGATAAAATGCAAATGAAATTTGGTTTTTTAAAGTATTTAAAAATGGGTATTTAAACTTTTTGCTGCTTTCTAATTTGAATTCACTAATCAACTAATTGAGAAACACTCGGATTCAGAATCAAGCAACAGAACCAAAATCCATGTCGTCAATAAATTTATGTCCTGAAAATGTGATGGAAAACTATATTTTATTAAGGATTAATTATCCTTAAATACATAAATTTTGATATAATTCTGATTTATCACATAAACTTTAAAATTTAAGGAAAATACATAAATTTTTTATATTTATATTTTTTCTTCATAAAATTGAATTGCCACAAAATTGAATATGACATTACAAAATCGAAATGATGCGGCTATCAAACGACATCGCTTTTGATTGTATAAATTTTAGAAAAAAAAAGAAAAACTAATTCCAATTCAAACCCCATGCGAGACCTCCCAATCTCTCTCTCTCTCTCTCTCTCTCTCTCTCTCTCTCTCTCTCTCTCTCTGTGTGCAGGGGGGTGAGTATTTGGATATTCTGTCGGTATGGTCAAAAAATGTCCGAATTAAATATCCAAAATTTTAGAAATTAATATCCAACCAAACCAAAATAATTTTGGTTACCAAACCGAAATAACCGAAAATTATTTCGGATAAAAGCAATTTTGCCTTGAATTCTAAACAAAACATACAAAAACATTCAACAAATAACTAGTTTGCAATATTCATAAATAACATTACCAAATACTAAACAACTCATTACCAACAATCTTCATAAGTTCAAAGTTCAAAAAACATTACCAAATACGACAAATTCATAAAAATGCTATAATCTTCTCAAAACACCAAATTTAAAGTTCAAAGCACTGAAGCAACGGTGTGGCGTAGGCGAGCAGCGGCGGGCCGGCGGTGGCTGGCAGCAGCGGTGGCAGTGTGGCAGTGGACGAGCAGTTCAACGGCGATGACGTGACGTTGGCGAGCAGAAAGCAAAGCACTGAAGCGGCGGCGGCGGCGGGGCATATGTTGGAAGAATAGAAGCACGCCTCTCAGAGAACTTTCGTCGAGCAGTTGGTGTGTTGTTTTTGTTGTAGAGAAAGATTAGCAGGATCTTCTTCGAGCAACTGGCGTGAGATGGTGAAAAACTGGCATGAGATGGTGAGACTTGAGAGTCTGAGATGAAAGAAGATGGTGAGACTCGAGAGTTGAGAGAGCATGACGGAATGGGGGTGGAGCGGTGTTGTGCGTGAGTGAAAGTAGATTTAGGGCAAACAAACTCAAATAATGTATATTATAATTATAATATTAATATATTGTATATAAATATAAATTTCGGGCATCGGATATTCGAGTAAAAAATCTCATACCCGATCGAAAATCATACTACCAAAATATATTTCAGTTATAACCGAATGTCCGAAATAACCGATTTACCCGAACCAAATTAGATTTTTCGGTTCGATTCGGTTCGGTTATTCGGCTATTGGACATTTTGCTCACCCCTATGTGTGTGTGTGTGTATGCAAGCTCCCTTCATGACAGCCCACCATCTCCACCTGCAACTTCTATGGCATCTCTTGCGAGGACTCCAAACTCCATTTCCCACATTAACACTAATTTTTCCATAGTCGCGAGCTTTCTCCTCTGTCTCTAGAATTTGGACCCCCCCCCCCTCCAAAACTCCAATATCTCCAACTTAATCTCTGTAGCCGCAAGATTCTCTGATTGCATTCTTCACCTCGTTAGATCTGTCACAAAATTTTGTATCCAGCCTAATCTCCCACCTCATGCGCCGCATCCTGCTCCTTCTACCTCTCCAAGAACTCAACGAACAATTCAAAATAACGTCGTTTTGATTGTCATGTTATTTTTATTTTGCCATATCATATTCAATTTGGGGCTATTCAATTTTATGGAAAAATCAAAATTATCAACAACTTATGTATTTTCGCTCAAATTTTAAAGTTCATGTGACAAATTGAAATTGTGTCAAAGTTTGTGTATTTAGCGGCAATTAATCATGTTCAATTTGAGGGCAATTCAATTTTATAGGAAAAATTAGAAATACTCAAAGTGTATGTATTATCATATAAATTTTAAAGTTCATGTATTAAACCGAATAGTGTCAAAGTTTGTTCAGTTTGGGCAATTAACTATTTAATTAATTGATATTTTATGTTGATTCACATTTTGATCTGCCAAAAGTCCAAATTGGAGCCGGCTTTATTAATTGAATGTGCAAGAACATGATCTTGATCTTGATAAACAGGTGGTTATGGAATTCGTTTTGCGGTTAGGTTTGCTGAATGTAGATGGATACGACAACTCGTTGAGGCAACGCTTGCCACATCATCGTGTCTGCCAAAGAGCTTGTCGAGAAACTAGAGGTAATAAATTTTCTTCAAGAATGCTAAGATGATCTTGTTTTAGACATGATTGAATAGTGTTTCAAGATTCACATTGATGAAGATGGTCTTGCTGATCTGTAGGAATACGTGCTGTGCCAAGAAAGAGTAGCTTCGGAACTGAGCTGGCAGATGGAGCAGCAGCTTGAAACTGATAGTGAACCTCATTTATTGTTTGCTTCTTGGAAATGATCCAGTAAGTGACTGATTTTCTGCCCTTGTGAATGTTAGCCCCTTGAAAGCTGGCGCCGAGACGTGCCGAGGAATTGGCAAGTCTCGGCCAAGTGGTGCCGAGTCGTTCCGTCCTAGGCGACTCGGCTGGTTTTGATAAGGACACGAGTCGGACGCATGCGGGATGTGTCGGACGCATCGGGTGCCAAAGGCCCCAATGCGTGCCGAGCAGGCGTGCGTGCCGAACGAGCACGGGTATTGGCTCGTCGGGCGAGCGTGCCGGGTGATGCCGGGCGCTGGGCGCCGAGTGCCACGCATAGGGCGCCGAGCGAGAGATGGCCGAGACGCTGCAGGCGTCGAATGCCAGCAAGTGCCGAGGCAGACAGGGCCGAGGCGTGCGAGCGAGAATGCGCGGGCGATGAGCGCCCCGTGCCAAAGTATGTCTGAGCAATGCCGAGCGGACATGCGAGCGAAGCGAAGGCGCCGAGATCTGCCGAGCTGCCGAGTGAGCATGCGGCCGAGCGATGCTCGAGCCTCGGCGCCGGGCGATTAACGATCGCGCGACATGGCGACGGTTACCCGAGTGGGGCCCCAAGCCAGCACGCGCGAGTTAGTGGGCGGTTATGTGCGATAACCGCCCCGATGTGGAGCAAAACACGGGCGCACGACACGTCGAGCCAAGCGACGGTTTTGGCTAGTGATGGGGCCTTGTCCATCACACTAATATGGCGAATTATGCAAAGTGTTAGGCATATTCGCACGGGCATTTTGTAATTGGTTCCTTTGTACGAATTGAGTGAATACAAAGGTTGGGAGTGAGCTTTCCCGTATGCTGTGTGTCTATTTACTTGATGTATGTTGAGTGATCTTGCTCGTTGCGATTCACACTAAATTCAGTAAACAAACTAAACACGAGTGTGAGTGAGCGAGAGTTGGCTGGCTGGTCGAGTGCGATCGGCGCACAAGGCGAAAATTTCTACGTGACGAAAACCTTGTGACAGTGAATGTGTACGTCGATGATACAGAAGAATATTACATCAATATTATGCTGGACGACAAGCAAAACCATCTTCTTCAAATGGGCCGGGGTTATGTTAACAACAGCAACTCTTGTGGTTATGAACATCACCATCGAGCTTTTCAAAGACGGCACACGGGATGACGAGGTTTCTGTGGACTGTCGGAGCCGGCACTCTCTTTCTGTCGGAGGTGCAAACACAGACGGCTGCTGGAGTGAGTTGGTTAACCTAATTGTATGATATCTTTGCTTCAGTTGCTCAAACACTACGATATCGGTTATACCAATTATCGTTTGTCGATATTAAATTTATGAGATGTCAAGTCGATCTAATTTGGTTCGAATTTGAAATCGTGTTAAAATCATTAAATTGATTAAGTTTTATGGATTTTGTGATAATTTTTAAAATTCGTAGGTAAAACCAAAATAAATTCAAAATTGATGTATTTATGCACTAATAATCCAAAAAAAATCATAAACTCAAAGTCTTACTTTCTGATGTGTTTGTGATCGTTTTCGGAGAACAGTGAATGAGAGCATCTTGATCTATATCTTCTTTTTCATCACTAGCTATCGAGATAAAATCAAGATTATTTAATTTGAATTCTACTGATATTTTCTAGATTGAGTCAAGATTTGTTAAATATCGTTTAGCTTCCAGGCCGAATGCTTGGCAGCAAACACTAGTACGTACGCTCTTGCTAGGGACCATAAAAAAAAACTGTACTCCAACTTCTAAAATAAAATCCATATATTTTGCCAATGGAAATAATTTCAATGTTGGTATATCTCTCTCATCCACAATAAGTGTATCACCATGCGACGATGCTAATTTAATAAGATTATTGGTGCATGTTGTTTAAATGGAGAAATGGTTCCACCGTGTATTAAGTTGTAAGTGGAAGAAATGATCTTTTGATAAATAATGAGTAGTTGTGAGGTTGGATAATATGGAGTAGTAACCTATAAAAGAAAGTGATATACTTTTTGTGGATACCGAATAAGACAACTATAATATACTTAGGCTTTTTTTGGTAGGCATGTTAAGATATGTTGAGATAGATAAAAGTAAGATATGTATTGTAGATAATGTGAAATTGGTATTATATATTGTTGTTTGGTAGATAAGATATAAAATATAGATTGGGATGATTGTCTGATTGACAAGTTTCACAAGAAGATGTGAATTAGTATTAATGTATGCTCGTACAGTTTGGTGTTATAAATGTTTGTCATAATGCTACTTGCTAGAATTGACTGCTTGAAATACATTTTTTTTTTCATTTCAGGCTATATTCATCTTCTTGTAATCCCAATTTAAAAATAATTTACAATCTGAACATGAGATTCATCCAACTTTAGGACATGCAATACCTAAATCCAGGCGCAGGATGGAGTTAAATATTTTGTTCCATATGTTTCTTTATTAATAAAACCTAGGTACAGGATGAATTTTATTTAAACCCACCTATGCAACCCTGCCTTAGCTTGTCTTCTTCTTGTACTTTTTTTTTGCCCTTTCGTGTGTTATGTGTGGAAATTAGGTGGGAGGGGAGATAAGTTTTAATAACCTGTTAAAATGAGCAGAACAGAAATGTGAGTTTGTTCTTCCTTCATATTATAGGGGACTTGTGATAAGGGGACTAAGCAGGAGATTGAAGAGTTCATTTACCAAATACTAGATATGTCAGATGATGGTACACTTGGAAGGCAATGTATGGACATTTCTTAATGTAAAGTTGTTTATGTACATAACCATTTTTCTATTCTAATATTATATTGTACTTGTTTCTGTTAGATCTGATCATGAAGTTGTCTTAACTTCAATGTCTAATAACCTATTTCATGAAGATGGCTCTGGACTTAAGCAAATTGAGGCTTTCATCAATGCTGCAAATCCTATTAGTGATGGCATGTCCTTCGAAGATTTTCAAAAATGGTGTGCCCATGTTCCAGTGGTCAGGAAATATCTGGGTTGTTTGTTAATGCCATCTGATTCAGGTTTCTAGTTCTCCCTCTCTCTCTCTGTGTGTGTGTGTGTACACTTCTTTCACAAGATACAAGTGTATATAATGATAAATTAAATTTTACTGCAGTTGTATTTTTCCCTCGATAGAATTCCTATCTTGTGTCAATGAATGTGAAAACAAGGTTCTTTCTAACTACAATGATGCTTCATCTTTGATCACTTTGCATAATACAAGTAATACTTCCGTGAGAGTGCCGAATGAAAATAGAGTAGGGGAAATAACTTGGTCACAGGCAGTCTGATATTAGACCACTTTAAAGGCAGTAGCGGCCGGAACCACTTATCCTTTTTGCAAGTTCTCAGGTACCGACGTTACTAAGTCCACACAACATTGATCTTGGTCAAAATATTGTTAACAAAGGAATATGCTTGGCATATTTGTGGAGCACTCTCCCAACTTGACCTGAATGAGTGGAAACTTCTATGTCATAGTGGCATTCATGTACAAAGTTTCAACATATTTTTGGGCTATATGATGTGAATAGCATCCTTTGTTTTTTTGCTTGTTTGTTAATTGCTCATGCATACAGTCATAATGTATAAATAGGTCCACATTTGTTACCAGTTTCCAAGAAGGGACATTAGTTCTGGCACGACTCATCCAATTAGGTTTTGTATTGAGACGAAAAATGTCAACATTCATGCATATCTATGCCCACGACTGTTATGTGGTTATATCACTATATGAAGGGCATAAGTTGCTTGTGTATCACTGTTTTAGTTTTCAAGAGGGTGAAAGCTAAAAGCTGTGTATATCTGTGTCGTTGCCACTTCTATCTTTTAATAGGGATGGAATGGGTAACTTCTCAATTAATCTGCAGAAAAGCACCTACACTATTGGTCATCAAAGATAAAGAAGGTTGCATCTATGGAGGCTATGCTTCTTAGCCACGGGAAAGACATTCCGACTACTATGGGGATATGAAGTCTTTTCTTTTTCAGTTTTACCCAAAAGCAGCAATTTTCTGGCCAACCGAAGCGAACCATAATCTACAATGGTTAAGTGTTTGAATTCTTCTGCAGTGAATCAGTCAAGCACCATCTATAACATAGACATAGTGGGAAAAAAAAGAGTTGTATGACATGACTCGCAGCATCTTCAGTAGCTCAACTCAAAATCTTCCTAAGTGCCATATCATTTGCTTATTAGTTCTTAAAAAGTTCGAATGTACAGGTTCAAAGCTGGCAGCATTACGGAGTGGGAGAATACAGGAATTCTCTAATATTTATTTGATTCAAACATTGAGCATGATATCTATAATAAAATAAAATCAATATAATTTACTTTACTGACTAGGGCCTGGGGGAAAGAGGGGCAAACAATTTTGAATGACATTATCTCAAAGAGGCATAAATCTAGAAAGTAACTAAAAACAAAAGAAATAAAATTTAAGCAACAGCAATCAACAAATTTGGAACTTAAATACTATTTCAATCATGAAATCCCAAAATCTCATACTTTCGCAGAAATTAACCATAAGAGGGTTTAATTTCATCTAACGAACTTCAAAATCTCAAACCATTCAAAACAAGAACCAACAATAATCCATTATCCAAAAGCACAATAAAGAAAGAGACGGCGAAAAACATTAACCTACAAAACTCTTCAGTATCGCCTCGCACCGCCTCCGCGGCCGTAGCTCACCTGCGGCGCGGCTCCATATCCCCATCGTCCTCTCTGAGGACGACACCGGGAGATCCTTCATGCCGAGCGACTCGAGCAGGTCGACGGTCTCCTGGTCGACCTCGATGCGGTCGATCTTAATGGCAGACTCGTCAGGACGAAGTCCATGCGGCGCTCGCGCTCCTCCTCCTGCAGCTTGAGCGAGATGCCGCGCACCGGCCCCTTCTGGATGCGCTTCATCAGGTGGGTGGAGAATCCGGCGATCTTGTTGCGGAGGCGCTTCGAGGGATGATGGCCACCTCCTCCAGAATCTTCTTGTTGGTGTGGAAATCAAGCGTCATCTTCGCGTAGTAACGCTCGATAACCTGCCTCGAGGACTTCTTCACGGTCTTGGTGCGGACGCGACCCATTCTCGGCGGTGTTGCTGTGGTTATGTGATGGTGCGGCGGCGGGAGATAGAGAGTGGAGCGCTGCTAGGGTTTGGTATAGGGATTTTGCGGTATATTGGGGATTTATATATAGAGTTACTGAGGGTTTAGCATTGGGTACCTGTATTTTATGATTATTACAAAGTAGTCCTTGAGGTTTCGAGAAACTGCTCGAGGTAGGCGAAATTGCTGAACTCGTCCCGTAATTTGTTGAGAGTAATCAAATTAGACCTATTCTTTTTTTTAACGTTTTAACAATTTCAGCCCTAATAGGATGAACAAAAGATTTTGGTAGTTTTCTAAAGGTCAGTCAACGATTACTTTCTTATTGCATCTCAAAAAAAAAAAACAATTATTTTCTTATTATGTTCTTTTTTTCTAGGGAATGGGTGAAATGATTGTGTGGCCATTTTATATATGATATGTTTTGACTCCAAGAATATATGAATAATATATAATAAAAAAAAACAATAATTGAAAGTTTTACTAGTGTTTACTTATTCCTTATTCTAAATCATATTTCTTAACCAACCGAAATTTAAGTCATGGAGCTTTACTAGTATTTGTTGTTCAGTGGGGTTTTGGTGGTAGCAATAACAAATTATGATTGTGTCGGTATTATGATTTATCTGTTTTAGTGTTATGTATAAATTGTTACATACAAATGAATTTATCTAATATACATCTACAATTAGTAATAGTAGTATTTATGTGTGTGTGTGTTGGCCAGTGGTAGAGTGGTTAATGCTCGGACCAAGGTCTCTTCGAGTCCGAGTCCACCGTGACGCAATTTTTAAAATTTCAGATTAAATTACCAAAAAAATAGTAGTATTTATATATGGCTTACATTCACCATAAACGTTAAACAATATGGGGTAAAAATAGATAAGGTTGTATATGAAAAGTATGAGGTGTTATGGCTCTCTCTGTAGATAAAGTATCAACCCCCCACTCAAAGTCGCATGGTGAACAAAATCATTCAAATAAAAGAGAGAATTCTTCTATGTGTTACTTTTGATATTTTTATTAAGTTTGGACAAAAGAATTATCATATGCAGGAGTTTAGTGTACAAATTTTGTGTAACTCAAATATTCGGTTCAATCAATCGGGTCTAACCAATTTTGTATCGGTAAGCATATTGCTAATAAGGTCTGTCTTCGGGCCCATGAGTGGGGTTAGGTCAATCAATCAAATCAATCTCTATTTATCCAATATATCTATATGGGGAGGAAGTTAATGGAGATAGTAGGTTATCTCTTTCTGAAAAATCGAAACAACCAAGGCTAGAGAGTAAGGCATCCACACTCTCATCTCTAGAGGGATTATTGTTTAGCCTCATTTTGTACACATTTTACGATGTTTGTGGCGTTTGATTATTCGTTTCTTCGTTTGATGTTGTGTATATTTATTAAGAAATGAATTAATTGTGTTAATTTAGTGTTTGTAGGATTCAGTGGTGAAAATGAGAAATTGTACATCGAATCGTGCAAAAACGGGGTGCTCACTTTTATTCAAGGATGCAAAGTTTGCAACCGTGCAGTCGCGGAGCGGGGCTTCTTTGGTGCAATTTTGAAAATTATTTTCGCAAAACGAGGGTTTACAAATAGAAGAAAACAACGTTGCTTTCCTCGCTTTTCATTCTCCACTTTTCTTTTTACTTTGCCTTTTTCTTTTATTTTCTTTAGTTTAATTCTTGGGGTGGTCCTCACAAAGGAGACCACCCTAATTAATTATAATTAATCTTAATGAATTAATTAATTATAATTAAATTTAATTAATTAATCAATTCTAATTAAAATTAATTAGTTTAATAAATTTTAATTGTAAATCAATAAATAATAATTTTGAATTAATAAATCCTAATTTTGAATTAATAAACCCTAATTATGAATTAATAAACCCTATTTAGAATTAATAAACCTTAATTTTGAATAATAAACCCTAATTTTGAATTAATAAACCCTAATTGAAAATAATAAACCCTAATTTTGAATAATAAACTCTAATTGTGAATTAATAAATCCTAACTTTGAATTAATAAACCCTATTTAGAATTAATAAATCCTAATTTTGAATTAATAAACCCTAATTTTGAATAATAAACCCTAATTAAAAATAATAAACCTTAATTTTGAATAATAAACTCTAATTGTGAACTAATAAAACATAAATTTAATTAATAAACTCTAATTATGAATTAATAAACAAAATATAAAATAATAAAATAACACACTAAAAACAACAAGATAAAGGCAACAAAATAAAAATACTTAGAAAATCCACAAAACTTGTGCGCGCAAGTAAGAGTGCGCACACACAAGTTTTTGTGTAATTCTTGTACTTTGGATTAAAATTTGGAGTTGGTGAATCCAGATTATTGGACAACTAATTCATCGAGGATTGGTTGTAAGCAATTCTTTGTCATTTATGTCTATGTATTTGTGTGGGAATTATTTATTTTCCATGAGAATGAATTTTTATGTTGGAACGATTTAATTATTATAAGGTTTATCGTTCTTGATATTTGTGACCAATTGCCTTAGTGGTGGGTCGGTAGGGTAAATCAAAATTTTTTAGTCGATCGTATACCGCATCGAGAATTATGATATATAAAATTAAAATACGCTTTAATTTAAGTGGTAGCCCTCTCAATTTAATTAACATTATAAAATGATAATCAAACTCCAAAACTCAATAATAAGTGCAAAACAATCATCAAACGCGAGGATTTTGGTGGTGGATGCATCGCTCGCCAAGAACCCTCGGTTTAACATTGTGCGGTATTTTGCCGGATAGAGACAACTCTTGATTGAAATGCTCTGACATTTGGATATATTAAACCAAGAAAACAATGATGTTGTAAGAGTTTCAACAATGTGGTAAAAATGACTACATTACACCTATAGATGATTTAGAATGAGAAACACTAACTTATTTATTAATTGTCAATGATGGAATCTAAACACAATTAATCTTGACCAATATTAACAAATTTTGATTGATAAAATTGTTGAACAATCTCTGTTTTAATATATATAAGCCTTATTCATGAATGAAAACTACAAAATAAACAAATATACAAATATACTCAACATTATACAACATATCATGATGTCATTAGAGTTTCGAAACAAATCAAGTAATCTTAAGAAAAAAAATTGGCCAACAAACCACTCAAATTCAACGAGTATTAAGTCATTACTGTTCCCAAATTTGGACTCCAGTAGTTTATAGGTCCCACTGGATACGTATTGGTGAATGGGAAATGGGGAATACACTAGTTAGACAAATTAAAACTTTTTCTTTCAACAAAATTGATTGGCTACAGGCAATAGCTGGTCGAATAACTGGTTACTAATGTTAGTACTGCTGGTCAGTTCAGATAAGGGACGTCTTGTATAGAGTGATATCAGTTAGTAAACCAACTAACTGTTGATGCAGCTGGATAGTTGGACAGATAGCTGATATGCATACGGAATATGGTGGTTAATGTATTTACCTTACTAAAAACATGAAACTAATTTGAAACACTTAGTCAATATTGCTTAGTCAGTTTTCAAATATATCTCTTCAGTATCAAACTAATACTGATAGAGGATTTCAAAACAATATTGTGTTTTTGTGCTGGTGATGACAGTTTCATAACATATAATTCAAATAGCGATACTAAAAGTATATAACACGTTGAGTTTTACGTGGTTCAGAGAGATTAACTGATACGTCAACGAACTGATTACTTAGTCAATCCACTAACTTCGGTTTGGGTTTTGTTTACGGGTACAAGAGTAAACCTAGATACTGAGTTCACCTTACAGTATCCTACCTCACTTGGAGTTCTTCCCAAGCTTTCGGGTGCTAGGAAACCTTTGACAGCTTATGGGTCCAATCGACTTAAACCTCTAGCTTGCGGGTGCTAGATAACCAAGCTTTCAACAACGACACTTCGTTGCTTACTCGCCCAAAATTCTACACAACTTTTGGGGGGTTTCGTATAGGGGTTTTGGAAAACAAAGATTCTGAGTTGACACAAACGTCAAACTCAGTATGTATAAGCTTAAGATAAACAAGATGGATATCCTAAATTTAAGAAAGTGTATACAGAATCCTCGAGCTGATAAGTATATGTGAGCTCTTGAGATTTGTTGATAGCACTGTGAACTTCATTCATCGAAATCGTTGTTTGATAGGCTTGACCTTTAAGCTTAAATACTTTGACAATTCAATTACGCAACGTTTCAGTAACCTCTAAATGTTGGATTTTACGCGTATTTACAGAGAGAAATAAGAATACAGCAGTTGGAGGGACTACCATTCAAATCCTTCTATTTTGTCATTTGAATACTTCACGTTGAGAATCTTCGTACGTCGCTGTTAGGGTCTGCATCATTATACATTGTAGTTCTGAAAAAGTATTCTATCATGTCAGATGTAGAGAAATATTATTTTATCATCTTCCGTAGGATCTATCTTGGATGTTTAATCCACCATACATTGATTGTATATCTAACATGCATCTATATAATTAATTATAACACTTAGGTGTTTACTCGTGTTTACCTGCGAATTTCTAGGATATGAGATCAATGACAGACTCCATCTTTGATCTTCTGGACTGTATCCAGATGCCTATTCTCCAATACTGAGTGAGAGAAATCTATGGAGAACACTGTAAAATTTTGTCTCCTTCTTGTATCTATAAGATTTTCGAAAATCTCAAAACAAATGAAAGGATTAATTCTGATTTTCTCTCACCTTGTATTTATAATGCATTCATAGAATCCTATTAAAATAGGATCCTTGCATATCTAATAAATACAATAATATCTTTGCAGATAAATCATATCTAGAATAATTATCTCATGATACCTGATAATATCTCTTGATATCTAATAATATCAGATAATATCTATCTAGATACTGGAGATGTATTAAAATAATACATTAATTAGAACAGAGTCTCAGTTGGACTTTATAGGAGTGGGCGAAAATATCAGCAGCAACAGGCCTTGATGGGCCAGCTTAGGGATCAAATGCAATGAATAAAAATGGACCTAAAATAAATTAATTATCTTATGTTCAGCCCAAAACATAAATTAATTCATAAATATTTATTCATTCCACTATAGAATAAATGCTGACTTGTCCCTTTATTACTGAAGTTGAGTCGGACCTGCACTTAGACTTATGAATCCCCGTATTTAAGATATCGCACATCCATTAATATTTATAGCATTCTGACTGCTTAAAATAATTAATCTCTTTAATTCTTTAAGTAGTACCACTCAATCTTATTATTGTACTTAAGCTAACTCAACCTGCAGGGTTTAGTACAATAAACCTTTTGAGCTCCTTAAGGGGACGTCATCATCCTAAACGGATATGGCGACTCGATACATGTAACTAGCATGACATACAAGCACTGCCACCATCCAAGATGCGGAGAATCTTGGGTTATCTCATGCAACCCTTACCCATAGCAAGTCAAAGTGATGGTCAGTAACTCATACTCACTTAAAACCTTATCGAGTTTTAGATTAACATAAAGTCATCGAGATCTAGATTCTTCACGACAATCAGATAGAAGAACTCGTCTCATTGTGACCTATCACTACGTCAAGACATACCAGCATAGACAAACAAAAAAATCAAGTCACTTCTTATCTATATTGCAACTTATACTGACAACTCGTCCTCAAAGTTGTCTCAGCTATGATCCTTTTTATATCTCAATTAGTTTAACCAATCATACAGACTTCTGTGATCTTCTACATACTGTATGATCTAACTTTTATATGAGATAATGGGAAAAACATATACAATCAAGTAAATAATTCAGATATGAGATTGTAATAGTGGTAACATGAAACATTGTATACAAGTTCAACCATTATGCTTTCAGTATACAAATCCAACATCATGATCTTCTGCAGATACGTTACCACACAAATCGAGTCAACACTCAAGGATTAATTTCTTCCGTATTTCTTCAGTTGAGTTACTCCGTATTTTATCAGCACGTTGACTTCAGGTTAGGCTAGTCGAGACTGCTCCGTCTTTCATCAACAGACTAAACTCTCATCTTTTGCCAGCTTAAAAAACCTAAGCTAGTTTGATGCTTTCAGCTTGATGTAGACATAGTCAACTTTGACCTTTCATCAGTCAACTTTGACTATGGCTCAGTAGCTTTGACTTCCAGACTTCAGCTTTGACTCCTGGTAGTCAGATGAAGTCCAAATCACCTATACTGAGAGGTTGGATCAGCTGGATAAAACACATTTCGAGATCAGAACGACAGTCAGTGACCTCTCTCTCTCTCTCTCTCTCTTATTGTCCTTATTAATGATGCCAAAAATAGGAAAAAGAAGGCCAGGGAAGAAGAGACGGAAGGATGATGGTGAAGAGAAGGCCACTAAAGCTACTGGTGTTGATAAAGAGATGGCCAAAGTCATTGCTACTGCTGAAGCTGTCGAGGCTACTGAAATGCTGAGGCACAAAAAAAGAAGAGAACTGGAACCAGAATTCTTGTTGCTAAGAAGAAGAAGCATGCTACTGCTGACCTTTTATATCTAACTGACGCATTTCTAGTTGTCTTCTATGCAAGCGCCCCGTTCAAGTTCCTTGCTGACCAAAGCAACCTCGATGCCTAGTGGAAAAAGAAGAAGGCAAATGATGTTGAAAAATTAATGACTGGAGCTGAGAAGGCTGACGCAACTAAAATGTAATGAAATGAAGAATGCCTGAGGAAATACGGCAAGACATCAGCTGATATCGACATGGAGATGAATGAGTGTAGTAAGAAGAACTATATTGCCGATATGAAGATAATGAGGACGAATAAGTAGAAGCATTCAGATCTAGGTTTCAGGGCCCATGTTGATAAGTGAGTGCCTGAACGATGAGTGGGAGCAGTTGAAAGACGGATTCATCGAGTGGTACTACTACTGACTCGACATACCTGAAGATATGGAAGTAGCCACTGGTGGATTCAGAAGATTTTTGAAAGACTATTTTGACGAAAAGTTCATCAGGAACATAGCAAACAACGCCTAAAAAAACAGAGTCAGCATGATGGCGCCGCCAAAGAAGACGATCCCAACATCAAAATGAGAAACTTTTTGAATAGAGCTAGATCGACGCTCATCAGGCAGCTATAGTACTGAAGCTGGACCCTGTGAGTTAGCCTCTGAGTTCAAAGCCTTAGTGGAATGAGTCTTCTTGATGTATGGCCAAGAGATTGATGAACAAAAGATGAAGAATAGGAAGAACTAAAGATCGACATTCTTTGTAATAGAAATGTATCGAAAAGCAGATACTGAAACTCAAACAATGTATTTGTATTTTCAACAATCCTATATATAACAAAATTGATCCAGTTCACCCCGACGACAATAACTCTTTGTCCAAGCCTATACTTGTTTTAACCTTATATGTCTTTACATACTAAACTGACCCATGTTTTGTAAAGAAGTGTGATTCAACTAAGGGAACCAAACCCTTCTGCTAATTAAAATGTGCCTTTACTGATTAAGTCAGTTGTAAAAGATAGGTTTTGACATCATCAAAAAGAGAGAAGTTATTGAGAAAATTCTATAATACTTAGAGTTTTGATTAGATACCAAAATCTCCCTAGATGATTGCCTTGCTTATGTAATCTAGATGTTGCTCATATGTTAGGGAAGAGTTTTTTGTGTTTACAGGTGTCAGTAGAAGAACCATCAGTATAGTTTATCCAATACTGATAAAAATCAAGAGGATTACTGAAGTCGATCGTACTGATAGAAAAATCAGTACAATGCTACTAAGAAGCATGGACACAGTGCTACTGAAGACATACAAACTTAGCGTTGTTGAAGAAAGACGTATAAAGAAATGAAGAGAATGACTAAGTGTCACTTCAGCAGAACAAGTTGAGTAGCTATCAAGCGGTGACACCTAGGGGCCATCAAGAAACATAGAGTCAACCTTACTGAAAAAATATGAAGTCAATTAAAGCATGAGCGTTTGACTTCGGACGTGTTAGAACGTATCTAAAGAAAATTCTCCCATGATTGAGCAAAGTACAAGACCTGCAAAATGCTTTTGTACAATGTTGCAGGCACAGAAACTGACATACTAGGATTCAACGGAAAGAATTCAAATGAAAAATAGAACATATGTGATTGGTGTTCATCCAATGACACTATTCACCGCCTCCTATAAATATCCAATGATATCTAATCTTTGAAGGTTATCGAGATTACATAGACCAAAACTTTGTGCATTCAAATATGCAAGCTTTCAAGCTCATTCTAGGAATCTCGAAGAAAGAAATTTACAAAGTTATCAATAAATCCTCAAAGTATAAATATAAAAATTTACTCAGGATTTCAACATACATTCCTTTTGAATCTATACTTTTCTTTGTATACATCTTACTCTTAGATTTGGATAAACTATTGCCTATAACAGTTAATCATAAGTTTGAAAAACCCAAACCTCTTATTCAACCCTTGTAACTAGGAGTTAGTACATCATTTTTCTTTTTAGAATACTACTTATTATTTTTCAACATCTCGTTATTTATTAAAACACCATTCATTCAACTCACAACTTATCACATGGTGGAACCCTTCTCCACTCAAAAAATATCCACCAATAATTTTATTAAAACTCGTGTCCACCAAAAGTGATACATTTTTGGTGGATGAATGGAGTATATGTTATTGAACTGTCATCATATCAGCACACTTATGACAACACTGATTTAAAACTTCCATCAGTTGCTCTTTGCTACTGAAGATAAACTAATATTGGCTAAGCTTAAATTCGACTAAGTCCTTTAAATCAGTTTTAGTAATGCTAAACGTAACCACCACATTCCGCAAGTTAGTTATCAGTCCAATTGATTAGTTATCAAACAGTCACAAGAATTGCTAACTGACCACACTCTGTATAGGACTCTTCTTTACTAAACTGATCATTAGTACTACTTTCATTACTAACTGATCTCAGTCACCCCACATCTACGGATCATAGTAGAAGGTTAAGTTTTATAAAAAGAAGTTTTTAATTTGTCTTAACCCTCTCTCTCACTAGGGACGGCAATGGGTCGGGCGGGCACAGATTGTAATATCCCGTATTTCTGAAGCAGAGATTAGCTCGTGATTAAGAGCTTAATAAGAAGGGTATTGCATCCTTATGAAAGGATTTGTTAAGTTAGAAGCTTTTGTGTTAAGCTTCTAGTCGAGACGATAGAATCGAGGCGTAATCGAGATAAGATTCTCGGATCTTATTTAGGATAAGAGACCTAGATTCAAGGGTCTTAAGATGATAGGTACATGCTCAATAAGTTTTGATTTTAAAATTGAGAATTTCAAAATCTACGTTTTGTGACGCTCTGCTTTCACGATTAAGCTCGGATTAAGAGCAAAATATTTAAAATGGTTTTAAGGCCAAAAATATTTTTAATTATTATATTTTAATGATATTTTATGATGGAAGAATTTAGAAAGTGATTTTGAAGGATTTAAGAATAAATGGAATATTTAATTCCATTATTTGCATAAAATGGAATTAAATCTCTATTTTTATAAAGTGAGTTCCTATTATATATTTTATAATTTTGGAACTTTATATTGATTAAAATGATGAGTTTAAGGTGTTAAGAAAATAAGATTCAATATTGAAATTTTTGGGAATTAATTATGGAATCTTCTAGCATATTTTGGAAAATTTCATGAAAATACATTAATATTTTTATTATTTTTATTAATTCCGAAAATCATGGATAAAAATATGGAAAATTATTTTATAGATTTCTCTAGAATATGGTGTGTTGGCACCATTTTGTTTGGGGGAAAATAAAAGAAAATTAATTTATAATGTGAAATTACTATTTTACCCTTACTAAATTTTTACATAACATATACTTTTAAAACATGATCTTCCTCATTTTCTTCCCCAAAACTCACGCAGCACACACACTCTCACACACACAATTTCGAAATTTATGATCCAAAAATAGGAAGATCCAACCGTTGAATTTTCGATCCGTCTTCGAAACGAGGTATAATCACGTCTCTAGAACACATCTACGGATTGAAAATTTTAAAATTCATGAGCATATGTTATTTTATATTTTGGTTATATGCTGAAAATTTGAAGTACTATGTTTTGTTTGATTATTTGTTAATATTATGATAGATTCGACGTCTACGTATTGTTTAACGTTGAATTTGTAAATCATATGTTTATTGTTTGTAAATTCTTGTAATTTTCGAAAATAAGGGGCTGTTGGATCTTGAATTTATGATGTTGTTATGGTTGAATTATCTTCATATATGTGTTATTGGATTGATATAAACGTGTTTGGAACAAGAAAACGTTTAAAATCGAAACTATGTGATGATCCTAAATGGCCGAAACCCTAAGGCATATATTGTTGGATTTTTGATTTTATTTGATCATTTTGACTTCATATTTGATTCTATGATATGAATAAATCCTAAAATGATTTATTCGGATTTTCCACCGACGTATTCAAAAACGGTAAAATTTTAGTTTGTCGTGAAAATTAGTTTTCAAAGCCAAAGCTTTGATCTTTATGTTTTATTGATCAAATGATGATATTTAATGATAGTTGAGCATGTATATAGGCTCGTTGGTGTTAGATGACGTCTCACGTGAATTTTCGATGTTAGACCCTAAGTGACGTTTTAAGGGGATTTTCGGTTATTGGCTAAAATGAGATGATTGGAGTTTGTTGTTGAGTTTCCTATACATATTGAGACTTATGGTGACGAATTGATGGAGTTTGGGCTATGTTTGGTTGATCTGGTGTTGATTTGGCGATGCGTTTTATAAACGTTATGGCTGAAATTTCGATAGAAATTGTTTGTTAATAAGATGCTAGAGGATGCAATGACCCAAGTTTTGATAGACCATAGCGCCTTAGATTTGATATCGAGAAGATATGGTCGTGTCGATGACTAAGATGATTAATGTTCGTGTTTGTTTCTTGTTAGGCATTTATGCCGCTTAATATGGAAAAGAGAGAATGGAATTGGGAATTAGTTCCTTAGCTTTAAGGAACATCCAGCGGTATAAGTATTTTCTATAATAGTATGCTTATGCTTTTAAATGTTTTCAAAAGATATGATATGATATGCATTGCTTGCAAAGTTGCAAAGTTGATCGACTTGCCAAAATTTTGAGCATGAGCATAAACATAATGCACTACCCATCCACGTGAAAGAAAGAAAGAAAGAAAGAAAAGAAAGAAAGAATTTACCGACGTCGGTATGACCGTAGTTGAGAACCTTCGTCCAACTCGTATGTGATATTAAGGTGTTTGAGAAGGAGGCTCTTCTCAACACGCAGAAGAATCCGTGGATATGGGAAGGAGATGAAAGGTGCATGCAACATGATACATGCATATGCATATGATATTATGATGATATGAAAGCAAGTAAGTATTTATTTATGAATGTACATGTTATGGCAAGTCAAGTTTATAGCCATAAGGGCAATGTTTTAAATGTTAATTGTTTTATGATACCCACTGGGTGCATTTTTAGACTCACGCCCGCATATATTTCTAAATATGCAGTCGAATGGAGAGAATGTCGAATCGAATGTCTTGCCAAGGAGCTTCTAAATGTTGATTCATAATAAGGTTGTTCTATTGTTATCGACATGTTTTGTCGCCTGCAGAGTTATGTCTTCATACATAATTCTCACCACGCTTCGTGCCGAGCTTTGACCTTACTTGCTTATGTGTTCGATATGAAAGTGATCATGTCCAATGTTCGGTGAACAAGGATTTCTCGAATGTTCGAATGGTTTTCGTTGGATTCAATATTATTCGGTTGAATCGTTGTCATTCCTTGTTTTAAATTGTTAATAAATCCTTCTTGTCGACAAAACATTCTTGAAGCCTACTTTATATTTTACCTTCGAACCGTAAATGTTAGATTCATTCATAAAGAAAGTTGTTGTCATCTTTTCTCTTGACATATGTTCGAACCCGTTGGCGTTAAATTTTCTTCTTAATCCCGAGTCACGGCCTAATTACTCGATTAGGTAGTCGGTCGTGACACGATAAGTGCCGAACCACTTCCATACCACAAAATGATCCCCGCCACGCGACCCGCGACGGGTAGGAGATTCCCACCATACCGCGACCATGGTACCATGGAGTTAGCGGATACCACAACCCGCCACCCGACGAGTATCCACCACCTGCCACCCGCGGACTACCCCCGAAACCTTCACCCGCGACCCACGAAACCAAGCATTTCAAAAAATATGAAAATATCACTAACAAATTCATAGTTCTAATTAGGGCTTGAGCTTCCTAGTTCTAATTAGAAATTAGAATATTAATATTTTATCATAAAATAATTATTATACGAATAGTTTTTCATGGGTTCGTGGGTAGGGTTCGGGGTAATTCATGGTGTTTTCACGGTAGAATTCACCAGCATACGGGTTTGTGGTATGGGTATTGCAAACCATTTCGCATCCACAAGTAAACGAGTCCTGGCCAACCACGAACGCATTCATGGCACGAAATGCACACCAAACCCGCAAATAATCGGACGGATACCCACGGCATTGGGTACCCGCGGGTCGATTGCCACCCCTATCTCTCACGTACACTTGCATACTCATGCTAGGACCATCACCGCCTCGCATGCATTCATAATCTGAGAAAAACTTGGGTGAGCTCACCACCGTGAGCTCACCTTGTTTTTGTAAAAGAATTATATATTAATTATGATGTGTAGAATAATTAGATTTTATTAATTTATAATTGAATTTATTAATTTTATTATAATTTATTAATTCATAATTATGATTTATTAATTCAAAAGTAGGTTTATTAATTCCAATTAAGGTTTATTAATTCAAAATTAGGATTTATTAATTACAATTAGGGTTTATTAATTCAAAATTATGATTTATTATTCAAAATAGGTTTATTAATTCAAAATTAATATTTATTAATTCATGATCGTTTATTAATTCACAATTAGAGTTTATTAATTTAAAATTAAGATTTATTAATTCATGATTATGATTTATTAATTCAAAATTATGATTTATTAATTTACAATTAAATTTTATTAAATTAATTAATTTTAATTAGAATTAATATAAAATTAATTAGGGGTGGGTCTCACTGTGCATGTGCTTGCACAGAATGCACAATCAACAATCGACTTACTCTCCTGCTCTCGCATTTATCAATCATTAATCTTAGACAAAAACTTGGGTGAGCTCCACCTCACCGTGAACTCACCCTTATTTTTTGTTAAAATAATTATATATTAATTATGATGAGTAAGGATAATTAGATTTTGTTAATTTATAATTAAATTTATTAAATTTTAATTATAATTTTTAATTCAAAATTAGAATTTATTAATTCATAATTATGGTTTATTAATTCATAATTGAGGTTTATTAATACATAATTAGAGTTTATTAATTCAAAGTTAGGGTTTATTAGTTCACAATTAGGGTTTATTATTCAAAATTAGGGTTTATTATTTTCAATTAGGATTTATTAGTTCAAAATTAGGATGATTAATTCCAAATAGAGTTTATTAATACAAAATTAGGGTTTATTAATTCATAATTAGGGTTTATTAATTTAAAATTATGATTTATTATTCAAAATTATGATTTATTAATTCACAATTATGATTTATTAATTCAAAATTAAGATATATTAATTCAAAATTATTATTTATTAATTTACAATTAAATTTTATTAAACTAATTAATATTAATTAGATTAATTTAATTTAATTAATTATGATTAATTAATTAACTAATTAGAGGGTCTCACCGTGCGCCAAGACAGAGACCACCTTAATCTTAAGCACACAATCAAAGAAAACTATTCTTTCGAGCTCAGAAACAGAAACATGATCAATAGCAAACAAATACGGTTCAATAAGACCTAAGCTGGACGAATTAAATCATAATACTCAAATGATTCATACAACAAATATATAATTCTTATTCAATCCAAAATTTATAAATAGACAAGAAGAAAATCCTTACAAATTTTTAGCATGAACCATCAAACCCGATCGTCGGTACAAGTTAATCCGGTTTTTTTATATATTTTTCATACAATCAATACTTCGAACAGAATATTAACATAGAAAAACTTTTGTATGATTTAGATCATAAAATATAAATAAGAAAATACAAATATAAAGAAAGCCTTTGAATGGGGAGTGATCATTCTCCAATTACAAGATTTTCTCACTATAAGTATAAATAATTATCTATTATTTCCTTGGGGTGGTTTCCTATGCACGCTCGCACAGTGCGCAGAGTCAGATCACTCTTAATTAATTAATTAATTAACTAAATTAATTTTAATTAAAATTAATTAGTTTAATAAAATTTAATTATAAATTAATAAATAATAAATTTAAATTAATATATCTTAATTTTGAATTAATAAACCTTAATTTGAAATAATAAATCTTAATTTTGAATAATAAACCATAATTGTGAATTAATAAACTCTAACTTTGAATTAATAAACCCTAAATATGAATTAATAAACATCAATTATGAATTCATAAACTATAATTATAAATTAATAAATTTAATTTTGAATTAAAATTATAATTAAAATTAATAAATGTAATTATATATTAATAAAATTTAATTATCTTTATTCATTATAATTAATATATAATTATTTTAATAAAAAACAAGGGTGAACTCACGGTGAGATGAAGAGCTCCAAGTTTTTGTCTAGTTCCTTTGAAGTTTGTAATCAGAAAACACTTCAGATCAAGATCTAATTGCGTCCGCGATTGTAATGTTGCCATTCTCGACACCGAAGCAGCTAACCCTCGTCGTCTGCGGCTTGCTCACCGGCATCACCTGCTTCACCACCGGAGCCCATCTCTCTTACTCCAATATCGCTCCTCAGCAGGCCCGAGTCCAGGCCCGCAACGAATACGTCAAAGCTCGTCTCAGAAAACTCTTCGATGATTAAGCCCTAAAATCTGCTCTTTTTGGTAATTTTTTTCCCTCTCCATTCACTTTTACGCTTACAATTTCACAATCACACTAAAAGTTGGACTGTTTGGATTTGGGATATGTCACCGTTTGCTGTCCCGACGCCGTTTGAGCTAATTTAGCGGAATTTTATGTCGTAATTTGATTGCTTTCTGTGCTCATTTGGATTGTGCTTAACTTTTGTAATGTGTTTTGTTTCTCTTGTGGTTGTTTGGCTACTTTTATTTAGACTTTTAGGTTGTACGATTTTTGGAACGTATGTGGAACTTGAAATGAAAAGATTTGATTGTATGTTAGAAACAATTAGGTTTTACGTTGCGGCATTGAGTACAATTAGTAAGTTGGTCGCGCGACTCAATTGCCATCATCTGCTTAGAAATTTGGACTTTATTTCAGAAACGAGTGCAGGGATGAAGGAAAGGTTTGGACTTTATTTCAGAAACGAGTGCTGATTTGAGTGTCTTTTTATTTGCTTAGTCTTGAAGAGCAAGAGAGAGTTAATCATCGTGCAACTACTTTTGCCTTGAGCAAGAGACAGTTAGTGTGGGCTTTTTTACCTGAGAGATTGGCTAGTTTAGGCATTAGACAGTTTAAGCTTCGAACCTCCTAGGCATGCTGGTTTTGTCAGAAGTATCTATGCCTATGCTGATACCAGATTGCCAAAGACGAGTGATGTCAGCAGTTAGTGCTTCCCGTTAACTCAATTTTGTGCATTCTGGGTTTGAAAATGTTTTTCTTTGATAGAAAACTTCCATATTTTCTTTGCTCAAAAGACATGAATTCGGGATACCTGAATGTGAACCATTTATTTCTAATGAGTCCCTCTTTATTCATGAATCAATCAGAGGGAAGAAAGTACATAACTTGCTTATTAGTTTGAGTTTTCCTTCGAATGATCAATTTGCCATCTTCAGTTTCTTTGCCCAGCATTTTGGCAGAAGAGTACTGGGGAAGTCATTTTGTTCCAGATGGAGATTACCATAAACTTTCTTATGGTCTCTGAACGAGAGTGTTTTATTATGAGATTATTTTGGATGTGCTAGTCATTCCACATCATTTAGCTGGTTTCAATGCTGTCTTGTTTGAAGACACCGCAGCTGTCTTGTTTGAAGACACCGCCACCACCATCAACAACCAGTTATCTTTCTTCCCCTACTCCACAAGGTAAACTTCCATAACTCTCCCCTTGTCCACAGGTAGAAAATTTTGTCAAGACACCACATATAAAAAAGATGCGAGAAGAAAAAGATCCCTAACCCATATCCCCTATGACCCTATCCTTCGAACCAACCGACCAACCCAAGGAAAACTGTTCAGTAGGGTTGTCAGTTTTTGTCTCTTTCTAAACATCTTTCTGATACATTCCACTTGTTTAATTCCTAAATCTATATTGTCATCTGACTGTGTAAATCATAACTCAGGCAGTTCAGTTGGGAATACGCCAAGGTCATCAAGTGCTCAACCCCATCAAACTATTGACCTTACTCAAGAATACACTCTTGCAGTCCAAACAAGTTCTTATGGTGAGATTCAGAACCTTTGACCAAGACAGCTCGTTTGACCAAACTGTAGACAGTGGGCATATTGACGGCATTGAGAGAGATCAGTTGTTGGAACAGGTTCTTCAACCAAACCGTGAGTGTGTTCAAGAGACACTTTCTCTATTAGGCCCAGTCCACTTACTGATCTTGTTGCTACATACTTTGAACATAGTGAGCAAACTTCCTGCTTATGCTTCCTTCTCTACCAGAAAGTCCGCCAGGCTCGCCTCGCATATGCTCCTATACACGATCTTCTTGATGACCTTCCTCTGAGTTTGATTCGACTCATATTCCTCTCTGATTCCCAGTGCAACTTGGCGTATGATGTTTTTCTCCAGTTTGACCGTCTTGAAAATCCCTTCCTCTCTCATGCTTCACAGAACTTCGACGATATGCGCCAGCGCTTCTCAGAGCTGACTCATCAGCTCGATCATCATCCAGTTAAGCCAAGGTCAAGAGTCCATCTCCCACACTATTTTTCACCAGGATCTGCCTTGTGCTTGATTGCAGCTGCTGTTGGTGTGGCCATAACAGCTGTAGCAATAGCTACCCATGCTTTAGTTGCCCTTGCTGGAAGCCCTTTATGTTTCGCGCTTTTCCCTTATAATATGATGAAGAAAGAAAGGGGTAATCTTGTTCAGCTTGATGAGGCATCGAGAAGTGCTTATGTACTGCTTAGAGATCTAGACACCATTGATCGCCTAGTTGCCCATCTACATGCTGATGTTGAAAACGACAAGTTTTCTATTCATCATTCATTGGAGAGGGAAATGGACAAGTATCTCATCCAGGAGATATTGAAGCAGCTCCGGAGAAACTGTCCAAATTTTATGGAACGACTTGCATATCTCGAGGACAATTTGTTTCTGTGCTTTGCTGCAATAAATCGGACCAGATCACGTATTCTTCAAAAGATCCATCAACATCAACTTCCTGACTGATTGAACCCGATGAAGACAAACATGTCTATGCACGATTACCATTGGTGTGTGCTGACTGCACAGCTTCTCCACACTGAAAATATCAATATCAAGAACATGCATGTACTACCCAATTAAGTTGAAGGCCGAATAGGAGTATTGAGCAAGAATGTAGAACACTTTGAATGTAATGATAAATTTCACTTGAATATCCATCCTCCTGTGATATTCTACTGCATACGACCTCATGGCAGCCGTTTCAAATGCAAGATTTTGAAACCCTGCAGGGGAACCTCCAGAAGATCTATGAACCTATTCTGTCAACATATAGCAGCTCATCTAGGTTGCCGGAATGATGTATTGTTGATACAGAAAAAGACAATCTTCAGTTGGTTGTCCTGTGGATGTTAATATGCAAACGTGATCGTCTCGACGGGCTGTCGTGGTTGCTCCAAGGAGATATTATTGCTTTGTGGACTTCCCCTTTCAAAGGTGTGCATTTTCACATACGCAAATAAAATATATATATTCAAGACCAGTTTTGTAACATTCCTTAATGATAGATAGGTTAAATTTATCTGCTCTTTTTTCAAGCACACTTTGATAATATTGGCCATTTTTCTGTTTGACAAGATGAATAGGCTCGATACTTGAAATTCTAGAAATAGGTCTGAAAATTGTAGTTGGAGACTTTGATTCGAAATTAATGGCTAAAAGTTATTTGAGTCCATCGTAATACGCACAACAAATAGGTTTCCATTTTGTGTTTATTTATTATGACATTTAATAACTTGATGACTCTTATGGTGCAATTGATTCGGTTCTGAGTGTTTGTCTCAAATTTATTTTATAATAATTTATTTCTACACCATTTTAAATTATTTATCGATTTCTCGATATTATTTAGCCCTAGATTTCTAAATATATAGTTGGATGATTATTTAGCCCTAGATTTCTAAATAGTTGGATGAGAGTTTCTTTCCTTTTCTTTTCTTTTCCTTTTTTTGAGGGAAATTAACCACAATTAAACTATACATAATTATTGAGACGACTAGGAGTTAAATTTAGACGATGTCATCAATTATATTGTTGTTAGTTATTATGCAATTCGGTTTGAAATATCAAATCCACAGAGAACGTTGCCCAATTATTTCGATGTTTGGCCTTTTTCCCAATTATTATTATTATTATTATTATTATTATTATTATTATTATTATTATTATTATTATTATTATTATTATTATTATTATTATTATTATTATTATTATTATTATTATTATTATTATTATTATTATTATTATTATTATTATTATTATTATTATTATTATTATTATTATTATTATTATTATTATTATTATTATTATTATTATTATTATTATTATTATTATTATTATTATTATTATTATTATTATTATTATTATTATTATTATTATTATTATTATTATTATTATTATTATTATTATTATTATTATTATTATTATTATTATTATTATTATTATTATTATTATTATTATTATTATTATTATTATTATTATTATTATTATTATTATTATTATTATTATTATTATTATTATTATTATTATTATTATTATTATTATTATTATTATTATTATTATTATTATTATTATTATTATTATTATTATTATTATTATTATTATTATTATTATTATTATTATTATTATTATTATTATTATTATTATTATTATTATTATTATTATTATTATTATTATTATTATTATTATTATTATTATTATTATTATTATTATTATTATTATTATTATTATTATTATTATTATTATTATTATTATTATTATTATTATTATTATTATTATTATTATTATTATTATTATTATTATTATTATTATTATTATTATTATTATTATTATTATTATTATTATTATTATTATTATTATTATTATTATTATTATTATTATTATTATTATTATTATTATTATTATTATTATTATTATTATTATTATTATTATTATTATTATTATTATTATTATTATTATTATTATTATTATTATTATTATTATTATTATTATTATTATTATTATTATTATTATTATTATTATTATTATTATTATTATTATTATTATTATTATTATTATTATTATTATTATTATTATTATTATTATTATTATTATTATTATTATTATTATTATTATTATTATTATTATTATTATTATTATTATTATTATTATTATTATTATTATTATTATTATTATTATTATTATTATTATTATTATTATTATTATTATTATTATTATTATTATTATTATTATTATTATTATTATTATTATTATTATTATTATTATTATTATTATTATTATTATTATTATTATTATTATTATTATTATTATTATTATTATTATTATTATTATTATTATTATTATTATTATTATTATTATTATTATTATTATTATTATTATTATTATTATTATTATTATTATTATTATTATTATTATTATTATTATTATTATTATTATTATTATTATTATTATTATTATTATTATTATTATTATTATTATTATTATTATTATTATTATTATTATTATTATTATTATTATTATTATTATTATTATTATTATTATTATTATTATTATTATTATTATTATTATTATTATTATTATTATTATTATTATTATTATTATTATTATTATTATTATTATTATTATTATTATTATTATTATTATTATTATTATTATTATTATTATTATTATTATTATTATTATTATTATTATTATTATTATTATTATTATTGGATTATTATTATTGGATTATTATTATTATTATTATTATTATTATTAATTAGAAGATATAACGGTAAAGCATTAATAAAAAATTAGAATAAATAGTAGTAGTAGACACCATCATTTATTTTGCTATAAATGGTAGGATCTTTTCATCAGAAAAATCATCCTAACTCTTCTAAGTAATAAACCTTTCCAGAACTTTCTAAAAACAAAACACGTTGTTGTTGTTAGCTTCTTTTCTTTTTCTACCTATCATAATTCTATACCAACTTAGAAATAAATAATATATCCCATTCCATAAAAATATAAAAAAAAATAAAAAAATAAAAAAAAAAAATCCTTCATTTCACGAACATATTGTTCTGAAACAAGGTCTGCTCCTCCTCTTCTTCATCATAAGAGTTCGTGTGAGCTCTATCCAGTATATATTTTCTTATATTTGCTATCTTGTCTTTGTGGTTTAATGTAACCCGAAAAACACACCCTACCCCCATTTGTATCGTGAGCTACAAAACTTCGAGGCTTAAAAGACTAGTGACAGCTTAACTTGTTAGGCAAACATGATGTTGTAAGTCCTCTTTGTTGTTAAGAACCCGCCTAGGTGCGGATTAAGATGTTTTTAGTAATGATATTATATCATGTAGAGTTGATTTTTGAGAAACTCTTAAACCATATATATGTATATTATGTTGTTTTTAAATAAAAACTGGGATATGTTTAATCATAAGAATAAGGATGGTATTTGAATTTATGAGAAGTATTAGAGTAAGAAATTTTAATCATTGATCAAAACTCTTTGTTCAATCGATTTTTCGATCTTGAGAATCTTAGAGATAAGCGTAAAATATCTTGCGATAATTATAATTTTATTTGTCAATTTGATCAAAATTTAAACATATATTACATTCAGAAAATAGTCATTTAAACTGTATTATAGATTTAATTATAAATTTAAGCCGTAATTTTGAAAAGAATAAAAACGATAGTAATAATCTACTTAAAGAAATAATACAAAGTAATCAAGAAAAGAATAAATTAATTAAACAGGTCAGTGAAAACTTTGATTATATTAAAGAACAAAATAATCAAATAATCTCGTAAATTAAACAATTAAATAAAAATTTACCTAGTAACTGATATTAATCGCTTAAGTTACTTAATAGAAAATTTAAAACCAAAGAAAGTTGAATTAGAAACTAAAAACTATTAGGAGAAATTGAATTACAAATCGGTGAAACTTTTAATAAATTAGAAACAAAATAAATAATAAACCAATAGATCAAGATATAGATAATATTACACAAGCCATAAATAATTTAAGCTTAGGTTCACAAGAAAGACCTAGAAAAATAACTCCTACAATATATAATTATTGGAAGCCTAAAAATGAGTAATTTTAGACCATTTTCCTGACATTCACAAACTATACAAAGAAAATAGAAATTCTACAAGTAATATAAATGAAATTGTTACTTGATACATTTTACATAGGATGCTAAATTCTAGAAGAGGATCCTCGAAGTAATAGTTCTCAACAGACTATACAATTAGAAGAAGAAATAGATGTTGATAGAAATTTAGAAATTTACTGATAATCGAGTTTTGAAATTTTACAACCAAGGGTTTTATATCAAGCAAGAATAATAAATATAAATACAAGTTTTATTAGAGGAAGTAGAGAAGTAAGTACTAGAGTGGTTGATGGTACAATAGAATTTATAGATTTACTATCACCTAAACTATAAAGAAACTAATTAAAAGTAATAAACTATTTTCACATATAGGATTAATAATAATAGGAATAAAAGCATTTGGAAGACAAGAGGTAGGAACAAAAGCTTTAGTGTTAATTACGATCAATCATGGCAACAAGATGTTAAAAGAGCTATTATATCGTGAATGGAAGTAGATTTAAACAAAATTCAAAGATTATTTTATTGTGCTCTAATATTTTAAAGGATACTAGAGATATAAGTAAAATAAAAATTGCAATACAAACTAAAGGATATACAAATTATGAAGGAAATAATTTAGTAATAAGTATTGGAGTATTAGGAAAATGAGTACATCTTCAAGTATGAAATATAAAGTTAATATTGAAAAATGATAAAAGTTATTGCTTCAAAAGGAATTAAAATGATAGAACCACAAAAATTGATCCTCCGAATTAGCGAGATTAGAATGGAATTTAGAAGATTTAAAAAGAAATCTAATGAAGTTTTAGTCCCACAAAAAGTATTATTTATGATAATAATGGACAAGCCAATTTAAGATTTACAAATTTTATAAAAAGAAATAATAAAAATGAGGAAAGTGAAGATGATGATGATATGGAAATAAATTATAATTTAATGAATGAATATTATGATACAGAACCAATTTATGATCTGATTCAAGAAATAGACACATTAGAATTAATCAAACAAAATGATAGGATATCACAATTTAATAACGAAGATTATAATAATAATTTAGAAAGTGATATAGAATTAGAAACAGATTCAAATTTGAAGAAACAAAACAACGATAGATGAAATAATTAATAAAAATTTATCAAATAAATTTGCAAGATCAAGTAGATGATATGTTAATAGAATGTATTACGAGTTAGGAATGGATTCTAATCAAGCTTATAAAGAATTAGAAAATATTTTAATCTACCATTAGTTTTAAATTGAACAAGGAAAAATTATGATTAGTGATTTCTATAAAATAATAATAGAGAAACTAATTTTATGGACGCTTCTATGACTCCTAGTAATAAAAGACCTAAACCGAAATTTATACAACAAGGAGGGTAGTACAACAATGACAAGGTAGACAAAATTGGATACCAGTAAGCCCAATATGAAGGAGAATCTCGAATAATTGGAAAAGGAAAAAGCTCCAATAGGAAAATTATATAGTGGAGATATGTTATATATAGAAGAACAAAGCCGCAATTATGGGAGATGAAGTTTTAGTTTGAACAAACGGTAGTAAGAAATTGGGAAAAGAAAAAGAGAGATATGGATATGTTTTCTTATTTAGAAACAACCTTAGGTCCAACAAACCTTAGGATTATGGCAAAGTAAAAATCTCAAGCTCACGATGAAATAAATCAATTAAAAGCATTAGGAGATAATCCTTATAACTTTACAAGTGCAATAAGATTATTAATAATAGGTGTTGATCCAAAAAAGATAATACATTTTGCAAGATACTGAATAAGAAATTTAGAACAATTAAGTATTTGATTTTAAATATATAAGAGAATTTACAAATGACTTTGTTAGATTATTATCACAAACCCAGAGAGCAATGGATGATGAATTATGTAATAAATATTTTATAAAACTTCCAGAGATTTAGGAAAACAAATACATGAAGCTCGGAAGTGACTACTCCTAATTTAGAATAGGACCAAGAATAACTTTTACATTTAAATATTTAGAAGATAGATGTAAAGATGCAGAATAAAAGAACAAATAAAAAGACAAGCATGGGCATTTTGTAAACTGCTATTTATACACCTCAAGCTTATGGATATTATAAAAACCATATAAAAAGGTATTAGAAAAGTACTACTTATAAACATAACAAGAATAAAGATAGAAATAGATATGTTAAGAAACCTTACAAAAGAAAGTGTAGATGTTTTATATGTGATTCAGAAAACACTTAGCTAATAAATGTCCCAATAAAATAAAAATTATGAAAGAACAAATTTAATAGAAGAAATAGGAGAATATAATATAGAAGTTATAAACTCGGAAGATTCGATAATGAATCAATCTATAGTATTTATACGTAATATGAAAATGAAAAGAAATAGATCCTACAAGTAGTAACATATACATATATGAATACATTAAATAATTGTTTACATTATCGGATTAAAGAAAAGGAAATAACCATATTCCATGTATTAATTGTAAATTATATCCCGAAATTACAAGAAGATATCAATGTAATAAATGTTTTGAAGAAATATGCTTCTTATGTTTAGAAAATTATTTGGAATAAAAGCGAATTAAAAGGAAAGGCTAAAATTGAAGAAAATAAAAATACTTGATATTTATAAAGAAAAATTGGAAAACATGAAATAATGTTTGAACTATATAATCATAAATATTTAAAATTAGAAAATAAATACAATGAACTTCAAAAAGAATAGAAGTTATAGAATATACATTAAATGATTATAAAAATTTGAAAATATTGAACTAAATCAAATGGCGTAACAAATAGAGGAAGAAGAAAAATATTAATAAATAATAGTAATAATACAAAAATCCAAATACAAAGAACTTTAATAAATATTCAATGTAGATTATGGATAGACAATGAAAATCATGTTGATTTAAATGCTATATTAGATAATCGAAGTACTAAAAGTTTAATAGGATATAGTTTAGTAGATCCTAAGTTCCATAAATTATTAAATTATAAAATGGAAACCGAATGCTTGAAAATAGAATTATGAAAATTACACATCGTTTAGAACCAACTGGAATACAATTTTAAATTTTGTTTGGTAATTATAGTTTAAAATATGATTTACCTCGTGTAATAATAAACCCAAAAGAAACTAATTCTAAAGATTTCTTATTAGGATTAAATTTTATTACTAGTTTAAATGGTAATTTAACAATTGCTAAAATTTTATTACACTAAGTAAACAAGTTTATAGTTTTCCAACACATAGATATACACATACATCGAGTTTGCCCGAAAGCGTGGTGGACTAGGAGAATTAGATTTTTAAAACAAGTACAAAACAAACAAAATAATTTCATTGAAAATGAAGCTATAAAATTATTCTCACAATTTATTTCACAAGAATTAGAAAAGGGCTGATATTACAACAAGTAAAACTATCCTATAATATTAAGATTAGAAAACTAGGATTAATAGGAGACGATATTACAAAAGCAAAAGTGAATTATGTTTGTAAAATAAAATAAAATTACCCGAAATTACAATTAGAACAAAAATGGAGAGTATAGTGCGTAAGATGTAGAAGAATTTAGAAAACAGATTAATGAAATGTTAAACAGGATTAATTAGACATTGTAAAGTCCTCATAGATCTACACTTTTATAGTAAGAAATCATTCAGAAATAAAAAGAGGAAAACCTATGATAGTATACAATTATAAAAGATTAAATGATAATTGTGAAGATGATGGTTATAACATACCAAATAAAGAAACTTTAATAGCACTTATACAAAATAAAAGATATTTAGTAAATTTGATTTAAAAGTGGATATAATCGCTTAAAATTAGAAGAATGGTTTAAACCATGGATCGCTTTTACTTGTCCGTAAGGACAATTTGAATGGAATGTATTAAGTTTTGGGTTAAAAATGCTTTGCTATCTTTCAAAGATTTATGGATAATATATTTTTAAAATATAAATTTTGTCTAGTATATATTGATGATATTCTTGTAGCAAGTAATAATTTAAAAGAACATGAAGAACATTTAAACATTATATTTAAGGAAATCGAAAAGAATGGTATAGTAATTAGTAAAAGGAAAATGGAATTATTTAAAAGAAAAATTTCATTTTTAGGATTAGAGATTGGAAATGGAAAAATAGAATTACAACCTCATATTGCTACTAAAATTTTAGAATTTCCAAATAAATTAACAAATTTAAAACAAATACAATCATTTTAGGATTAGTAAATTATGCTAGGAAATTTGTTCCAAATCTTAGTAAATTAGTGGGTCCATTATATAGTAAAACTACTAAAATGGTCAACGACATTTTAATATAGAAGATGAAAACTTATTCAAAAATTAAAATGAAATAAAAATATTAAACCTTTAGAATTACCTACAAGTGATAGTTATATAATTATTCAATGTGATGGATGTAAAGAAGGATGGGAGCAATATTAATTTGTAAACCCCATAAATTCAGATCCAAAAATGAAGAAAGAATAGTCATTATGCTAGTGGAAACTTTAATAAAACAGTTTAAATTGGACATCTTTAGATTATGAAATACAAGCATTAATAAATTCTTTAGAAAAATTTAAAATATGGCTAAAAAATGAATTCACTGTTAGAACAGATTGTGAAGCTATTGTAAAATTTATTAATAATGCTAATAGTAAAAAAGTTAATAAGACAAGATGGATAAATTTACAACAAATAATTCAAGGAAATAATTATAGAGTAAAATTTGAACATATAAAAGGTAAAGATAATAATATTGCTGACCTCTTATCTAGAAAGATAAATCGCCTTTTTATGCAGAAATGGATAGAAAAATTATAAAGCCTTCAAAAGGAAAAGAGAAAGTTACACGACCAAGTCTCTAAGACCGTAAGGAAGAAAATTATACTGATTCGCGTTCGAGACATTATCCAATGGATATCTCTTGAGCGAGAAAACTAAAAGTGTTACACGCTTCTCCACTAAGAGAATCCAAAGATTACAAAGATGAAATTCAATTTGGAACAAGAACTTTACAAAAATGCTCAAACTCGCTCGCAGATTTAGAGCAATTACAAAGGTTACACGTAGACAACAGTTATCCTTGATAATCTATGGCATATTCAAACATTGCCAAAAGCTACGACCTTCAAAGTTCAAGTTTTAAATGCTCGGCATTTTATTTTTCTCGACCAAAATCAAAACCGAGCAACCCCAAAAGAAGTTTACACATTATGTTATTTTCGGAGGAACAAAATCGGAGTTTTCATAACTTTAATCGTCAAAATATATTAATTGTCCTAAACCCTTTGGAAAGGTTACTACAGTTTTGAAGCATTGTCAAATGCCAGAGAAGCCTTTGGTATACAAGAATTTTTTATTGAACCAGAGGAAGTCAAAAGTTTTGCTCAGATTGCACAAGAAAACCCAAGTAATGTGATTCAACATCAGTCTTCTTTGCTAAAAAATTATGAATCACAACTTGTGGATTTTGAAAAGAAAATTTCTGATCTAAACAATCAATTGAAAAGTTTACAAAATGATTGTAATTACAAAGATCAGACGATCTCGGTCATGGAATCAACCATTACAAAGTTAAATCAAAAAATTGATTTTTTGAAAACAAAAACCCAGATGTTCCACCTCCAAGTTTTGAAAATTTTAAAACTAGAATTCTTGATATTCCTTGAGAGAAACAATGGAACCAGTCCCCTGAAATTGTTCCCGACCTTGAGGAAATTATTTCTACAAAAGTTTTACAAGGATTTCTCAAAACCTTGTTGATTTACAAAAGAAAATTGTTGAAATTTATTTCAATGAATCAAAATTCAAGGCGTAAAAATCATACAAAGGCTGATGTTTATAAAATTATGAGAAAGAAGGATACTAATTGATGAATGATCGAATTCTCGGCCTTCTACTTCTCTGATTGATTTAAACAAGACCGACATGCGGATGAAATGACAATCAATTTTACCACAATGGTATGATTGATTTCATGGAATTGATTATACGAAAAAACAAGACCTAATGAACAAATTGGGAGAAAATTTTATCGACAACCGCAATATTTCATCCTTATCTTCCAAATCAAAGGTCTCTCAGAAATTCTAGCTTCTCTTCCGTAAGCCACATCTCACGCTTATCGCCAAAGAAGAAAAAGAATTTATTTGATGACATTGAATATTACGTCGATATCTTCAAACTAGATGTAAAGAGGAACGGATCATTTTACATTTCAAGATTCAAGAACAAATTAACATATTTGAAGTCCGAAAACATCCCTAAACTCAATTATGGATTAAGTATAAACTTGCGGTGAAGGACATTATTTACAAATATGGGTTACACCAAATTGAATATGTTCCTTCCTTTCGATGGAGAAGGTGATAGTCTTGCGGATGAAGAAATTACTATCATCAATACGGATAAAGAAGAAGAAGACATTGAAGATTCTCAAAGTCATGACACAATTCCGTAAACTCATAGAGATTTAGAGATTAGACAGATGGGCAACAATTATTAAATTGTAATCGTTTTCTTTTTGTAGTTTTATGCTTTTTCCTGTTTTTCTTTTACACGATAGGATATAACGTAAAGCATTAATAAAAGCATTAGGTAAATAAATGATACGTGGATAGGTGTGAATAGTGTGAATAGTAGACACCATCATTAAGGTGTGAATAGTAGACACCATAATTAGGTAGATGTTACGTCTTGGTGGATACAATAGTAGTAAACACCAATAGTAGTAAGCACCATTTATTTTTGCCTATAAATAGGCAGTTCTTTCATTGTAAAAATCATCCGAGAACTCTTCTAAGTAATAAACCTTTGAGCTTTCTGAAAACAAAACATGTGTTGTTAAGTTTTCTTTCTTACTCTTCTACCTATCATAATTCTATACCAATCCTTAGAGCTAAATAATATATCCCATTCCATAAAAAAAAAAAAAAAAATAAAAAAATAAAAATAAAAAAAAAATCCTTCATTTCCGCTGAACATATTGTCTGGAAACGAAGGCTCCGTCCCTGCTTCTTCATCATAAGAGTTCTGTGTGAGCTCTATCTGGTATATATTTTCTTATATTTGCTATCTTGTCTTTGTGGTTTAATGTGTAACCCGAAAAAACACACCCTACCCCCCATTTATATAAAGAAAAATAATATTGTAAAAGGAATTAATATGCATAATAATAATATTAAAGAAGCGGATATAACCGAATCAGAAATGGAATTTAATATTTAATGGTTTTAGATACAATATGGGATTTTAGTCCTGGTTCACAGGCAAGAAAAATTATACAATTAGAATTTAATACACCCAAATGGGAACCGCTTTAAAAATGGTTTTTGAAAACTTTAATCCTAAAGAAAATATTATATTCAAGAAGAATTTTATAAATTTCGTAAAGAAAAATAAGTTAATACCATTTGTCCCTTGGTTTATTTCAACTTATGTAGAACAATATATTTGCTTTTAGAAAGAAATTACGACTTAATAATGGAAAATTTTAAATCGGTTTATCCACCACAACAATCATTTCAAATTGAAAAATGAAAAATTCATAATTTTTAGCCTTTGCAAAATTATTAGAAGATAATACTCTTCATGTAACTTGTCAACAAATAAATACAATATTAGAACAAAATAATTATACAAATTTATACTTAAATATTTTGGGTGAACAAATTACATCATTATATGATAGAGTAGAACAAATAATAAAGATCATAAATGATAATAAGTTAGTAAAAGTGAAATTATTGAAGAAAAGAATGTAGAAATTGCTACTCCAACTATTCACCTCCACCGAAATAAAAATTTTAAATTAAAATCAATGAAAGAATTAGAAGTATTTCTTGAAGAAAAATTTAAAGGGCTAAAAATCAAGACATTAGATAAAAGATAAGAGAAGAATTAATAGAGAATTAGACTATAAAAAGTCTATGATAATCAAATTAATAAATTGTCAAAATGGGTGATAAACCCACTACAGAAAATATTATTATCCAAGACCAACACCTGAGATGTTCTTATAGAAGAATCAAATGATATAATATCAAACAGTTATAGTGGACATCATATTTATGAATGGAATATAGATGGATTTGTGCATCAACAAATACATAATACAATGCATAGAATATTAATGTATTCTACTATATGTAAAAATAATGGAAACAGAGATAGAGAAATTGCTAAAATGATAATAGCAGGATTTACAGGACAATTAAAAGGATGGTGGGATCATTATCTCTCACAAAATGAAAAGATGATATTCTAAATCTTGTAAACAGAAGGAAATGAAATAAAAGAAAATGCAGTTTATACACTAATAGTGAACATTGTAGAACATTTTACAGAAGGTATACGATAATAGTGAAAATATTAGAACCCTTTACAAAATCTTAGGTGTAAAACACTTACATTTTAGGTGGTACAAAGATACTTTCTTAAGTTATGGTCTTAGAATTACCCGAGTGTAATAGTTCTCATTGGAAGTCAAAATTTATAGATGGTCTTCCTAGCTTATTTGTCGAAAGAATAAGAAGAATCTTGAGAAAAGATTTAAATGAAATTCCATACCAAAATTATACTTATGGAAAATTAATAGGAATTTGTATCCAAGAAGGATTAGCCTTATGCAATGAAATAAAATTAAATCAACAAATGAAACGCCAAAATTTGGTAGAAAAGAAACAATTAGGACAATTTTGTGATCAATTTGCTATGAATAAAATTCCTATGCCAACTAGAACATTATCTAGTAAAAATAAAATGAAGAGTTATAAAGAATATCCTAAGAAAAAGAAAAGATTTTCTAAGAAAAAAATTGAACAAAGAAAATTAAGAAAAGATGAAAGAAATAATAAAAAATGGGAAAAGAATTGGAATAAAAGAAAATGTAATATGCGTAAAATGTGGAAAATATGGTCATTATGCAAATAATTGTTGGACTAAGAAAAGATTAATAATCTTGACATAGATAAAGATATGAAAGAAACTCTTTCAAAATATTATTAAATTCGATGAAAGTTCGATTCAAGAATATTCTTATTCTAGTAATACGTAATCGATCAAGAAATTGATAATATAGAAAATGATTCTTTAATATCCGAATCAATCAATCTGAACCTTGTATTCTTGGACAATCTTGTCCAAAGAAAATATCGAAAGATGATGAAGGAAAAGAATTTTATAAAATTCTTTCACAATTCCAAGATTTAGAATTAAATGTTTTAACAAATAATAATTTTTAGAATTACTACAATTAATAAAAGATCCGTAATTAAGGTCTAAAATAATAGATCAAATAGAAAGTATTCCTAGTACTTCTAATAATAATAATAATAATAATAATAATAATAATAATAAAATAATAATAATGTTGATAATAAGAAAGAACCTTACATGATGTCCGGGTGTATAAATTATTAAAACAAAGAAAAATAGAAGAGAATCCTACTTCTCTTAAAGATATAATAAATGAAATAAAAATCTTAAGGAAGAAATTAATAATTTAAAACAAGAAAATTTAAGTCTTGATTATAGAATTTCAAGAATAGAAAATAATGAAGAAACAAAAAATCAAATAGAACATAATTATGAAATTGATAAAGAAAAATTTCCTAAAGATGAAAACTTTCTATCCACTTTAGAAATGATTATATCACAAAAATGGTATATAAAAATAACACTTTTAATTGATAATTATTATTCAAAAGAATTCACAGCTTTAGTAGATAGTGGAGCTGATTTAAATGTTATACAAGAAGGATTAATACCTACTAGGTATTTTCATAAAACTACTCATACTTTATCACATGTCATAGAAATAAATTGCAAATTAATTATAAATTACCTAAGGTATATGTCGTATAAATAAAATTGTATACAAACAAGTTTTTACTTGCTAAGGATATTACTAACTGTGTTATACTTGGAACACCATTTTAACAAAAATTTATCCTTTAATAAAAGTTGATAAAGAAGGGATTATAGGAACTTTTAAAGGAAATAATATAATTTTAAAATTTATTCTTGAACCTATTACAAAAGTTTTGCATGAAGTATACGATAATATTAGTTCAAAGAAAAACAATTAAGTTTTTAAAACAAGAATTGAATATAATTACAATAGAAGAAAACTTCAAAATCCTAAATTACGGGATAAGATAAAATATTAATAAATCAATTTTCTATTGAAATCAGAATGATCATCCTAATGCATTTTGGGATAGAAAGAAACATATTGTTTCTCTTCCTTATGAAGAAGATTTTGATGAAAAGAAAATCCGACAAAGGCTAGACCTTGTCAAATGAATTGAATATTTAGAATTATGTAAAAAGAAATGAATCATTAATTCAAAAGGATTAATAAGTCCTTCACGCCTCCTTGGTCATGCAATCGCTTTTTATGTTAATAAACATAGTGAACAGGAAAGAGGAGTGCCAAGATTGGTAATTAATTATAAACCACTTAATAAAGTATTAAAATGGATTAGACATCCTATTCCAAATAAAAAAGATTTATTGGATAGATTATATGATTCTGTTATATTTTCTAAGTTTGATTTGAAATCGGATATTGGCAAATACAAATAAATAAATCGATAGATATAAAAGCGCTTTTAATGTTCCTATAGGACATTATGAATGGAATGTTATGCCTTTTGGTCTTAAAAATGCACCTTCTGAATTTCAGAAAATAATGAATGATATATTTACTCCTTATAGTGAGTTTATTATTGTTTATATAGATGATATTTTAGTTTATTCTAAAGATATAGAAATGCATTTTAAACATTTAAGAATATTTAAAGATATTGTTATAAAAAATGGTTTAGTTATATCTAAATCTAAAATGTCTTTATTCCAAACTAATATTAGATTTTTAGGACATAATATTGAAAAGGAAATATAATTCCTATTAATAGAAGTATTGAATTTGGAAATAAATTTCCGATGAAATAATTGATAAAACTCAATTACAAAGATTTCTTGGAAGTTTAAATTATATTTCTCCATATTATAAAGATCTTGCTATAGATACGACTATTTTATATGATAGACTTAAAATTACCATCCCATGGACGAAAAAACATACAAATGTCATAAGAAAATAAAAGGAAAAATTAAAACTCTTCCTTGTTTAATGTTAAGCAACCCAAATTGGGAAAAATAATCAAACAGATGCTTGAGATATAGGATACGGAGGAATTCTTAAGCAGTAAATCACGAAAATAAACAAGAATATCTTGTTAGATTTCATTCAGAAAATGGAATAATGCACAAAAGAATTATGCAACCGTAGCTAAAGAAATTCTTGCTATTGTTAAATGTGTGTTAAAATTTCAAGATGATTTATATAATCAAAATTTATTATTAAAACAGTTGTAGATCCGCTAAATTTATGTTTAATAAAGATTTTAAACATGATGTTTCTAAACAAATGTTTGCAAGATGGCAAGCTCATTTAGCTCCATTTGATTTTGAAATTATGTATAAAAAGGACAAGAAAATAGTCTTCCGATTTTTAACTCGAGAATATATACATGAATTTTTCGATATGTATTCCGAGTAGAGGAACTTCTCTTATAGAGGAAGAGGTGGCGAGAGGAAAACAACCAGATATTCGTTCAACATGGAAACAGAAGCTTATAGCTTCAAATTTATCAAAGATAAGGAATATCAAGAGTTTCTTGAATACAAGAAACAAAAGAAAAAGAAAGTTTTGCATCACGTAAAATACACAACCATCATTTTCAAATATAGTTGGAAATGAGAATGATGAAGAAAATAATACATATATTATGAATAAAACCCAAAAGGTTATAATACTTTTGGAAGAAAATGATTTGAGATGGCGAGAATAATCCATGGATATTAATGGAAAGGTATATGGAGAATGCTTCATATGCGGGAAGAGCATATAAGTCTCGACTTTATTATGAGAATATTCTCATAAATAATGGATGTGAAATAGTTCATTTCCATAGTGGGAAAAATGAAGAGTTTATAACTTCAAGAAAATCATAGTCAAGAAGATTATATCTATTGAAGAATGGGAATATCTCCATTAAGGCAAAGAATACATATATCCTAATACAAAACTTCTTGAAGTATAATTATTGGGATTATATGGATTCTTTCAATAAGGTTCTCTTATATGAGAATGATGAGAGAAAACATTCTTGGTTCATAAAAATTTGTGCAGAGGTTTATAACCATGAAATTCCAATATGGTTTGCTAAATGGTGGCAAAATTTGGGACATCAATAAGTATTTTACCGTAAGAATGGAAAGAAAATTTGAAAAATGGGTGAATATTTCACCTAGAATTACGGAATATCGGAGAAAATAAATGTATAGAAGGCGTATCTTCTATGTTATTTTTATAGAATTTTCAATTCCTTGGATATGGAAGTGGTCTCCAATCTTTGGTTATACTGGAAGATTTGATTCCATGTATAAAAAGAGCATTTTACTCAAAATTCGGATAAAATGATAAAAGAAAACCCGAAACCAAAAGATTTTTGTATTGATACATTGCTTCTCATAGAAGAAAAATTAAAATTTATGAAGAAAGGAATCATGCTCGAGTCAAAATTATCACCATCTCTTTTGATTATATCACTAGGAAGATGAAAATGAAGTCCGGGATTTTATCGAAGAGATAATATCTCAATATATGGATGAAGTTAAGAAAGATTTAATGTCTAAATTAGGAGAAGAGACAATGTCTCATTATTCGATTCATCAATGGAATTCATGGAGTCTCAAGATCCTAATGAAGTATCTATGGATGATATTTTAATGCGATTAAAGATACATTGGTGGATAATATCATCAAAAGAAAGAAGTATCTTCATCTTCATCCGTGGAGTTTAAAGATGCATAATTTCAATATGGATTTTTAGCTTTGAAGGAATGCCGATCAAAGCCGGGAGAAAATTGTTATATATGTAATCATTTTGGGAAAATAAAAGACTCCAAAGCGAAGCTTCATCAAGAAACATCGATTTATTTCATAAATGTTACTCTTGAAGAACATCTTTATGAAGGTGAAGAAAATGGATGGAATATCCAATTGAAAATTGTAGAAGATTTTGTGCAGGATATGATGCGAATAGAAATATTTGTGCAAATCATCCGGTGGAATGATAAAAAGAAGGATCAATAGAGGACCTACGTAAATATGAGAAGAATGATACTGAGAATACGGTCAAGAAAAAGAAGCCACAACAAGAGCTATGATGGAAAGCTCGGTTTAGAGGAAGACAGCTAGAGATAATCTCTAGAAGATTTGGCTTTGATATAGCCTAAATGGAAGATGACTTAAGCAATGACGAAATAAAGTGGAGAAAATTGCTGGACTAATCGATTCCAGCAACACAATAATAAATAACGATAATATTTTCAACTTTATCAATTTTGATAAAGTGGGGGACAATGTCCCAATAATAGTTGGTAGTACTATTTATATTTGACTTACTATTTGCTCCACTAAGTTGGTGTAACGGCAATAATTTTGCCTTTGGATAGTCTTTTATAATTTGTCATTTTGTTCCCCATTTGTATATAAATAGGGGTTCGTAGATTGTTGTAGGCAGAATTCGGAAGAGTGTGTGCGAAGAGTGTCTACAATTTTAGTAGAAATATAAGAGTGAGAAAGAGTGGTATTGTAAAAATATTTACAAGAATAAATAAAGCTTGGAAAATTATTGTAAGTTTTCTTTACTCTTCTTTTGTATTTAAATTTTATATTTTATTTATCATATGGATAGCCTTATAAAGCAAATCATATGTGATAAATTGTATCTAAGCTATATAATTATCTCTATTATGGAACTTGAAATCATATGAAGTAAGATTAACAATATGATGATTAAAGTCGTAGCTATGGAGGTTGGTTGAAAATATTTATCGTGCATGTTTAGGGTATCGTAAGATCTGTTGATCTGCACTTTTGCCCATTTCAAAGCCATGTTGAAAGGCTATTCTTGGGGCGCTTTTGGTGCGAGATGTTTTGATCCGGATATTCTAAACTCGATGATGATACTATTTTCTGTAATCGAGCAATATTGCTCTATTCCTCAATCGGTCTCCTCTTTAATCATAATATTGTTGGTCCCGCCTCGTATGGTATCGAGCCATGGTGGGGATAGTTGTGTAGTGAGGATATAATTTATCACATAACCTAATTCACATGAATCTAGCAAGAAGAAAAATCTTTAAAACAAGTATGAAAGAAGAATATGATATACCGTAAAATTTAGAATTATTGAATAAATGGACAATTCCTAAAGTTGAACCAAGCATGATATATAAACTTGGTACTTTTGAAAAAATTGGATTAAAACAAATTGTTAAGACTACGGAAGAAACAATTGCTTTACATGGTGAAGAATTGACTTTAAAATTGCTTCAAGATAGTGATTTAATGCCTTATAGACATTCTCATAAATTTATTCATATAGGATTAGTACAAATTGCCTTTAAGCCTTTAACATTAGAAGGATTACCAGAAAGCTTTATAGCAGCTTTAAGAGATGGAAGAAATTTAAATTGAAACAATCTTTAATGGAATAATACAAACCAGTTTGGCACATGGTCCGCTTTTATTTTGATGTTTATCCAAATCTACAACTTTCATTATCGATGTTAATATCTTAGATTCTTTAACATTAAATGTTAAAACTCATGGTTATCATTATAAACCAGGAACTGAAGTAATAGCTATATGTTATCGAATTTATTATAAACCATTATTTACATTAAATCCACAATGTAAAAGGGTTGATAAACCTTTAAATGAAACAATTCTAATAGAAACTAATTTTAGCAAGTCTAATATTACTACGAGAAGAAAAATAAAATGGGAAGAAATAACTTTTCCGTAAAATTGGACTATAGAAAAGCGATTACACCTCAATCAGTAGTACAAAATAATCTAGTAGAAGTAATACAAACACACGAAGGATCATTTATATTACAGGTTTGAAGATAGTAGACCATCGTTATCATCCAAATTGGAAAAATCTTTAAATATGTATTCTCATATTTCACCTTTAGATTATAAGGTAGAACAACCTTTACGCCATCTAGGGCATCTACATCTCAAATAAGAGATAAATATGAATCGGATATTTCGAAGAAGATAAAATTGATAAATTATATATAAAGAAAAATAATATTGTTAATGCTTTTTAATTAATATGTTATATCGTATTTGACTAGGAGAATTAGATTTTTAAAACAAGTACAAAACAAACAAAATAATTTCATTGAAAATGAAGCTATAAAATTATTCTCACAATTTATTTCACAAGAATTAGAAAAACCTTTGAGCTCGAAAACAAAACGATATTACAACAAGTAAAAATATATCCTATAATATTAAGATTAGAAAACTAGGATTAATAGGAGTTGACTATATTACAAAAGCAAAAGTGAATTATGTTTGTAAAATAAAAATAAAATTACAACAAGTAAATTACAATTAGAACAAAAATTAATAGAGTATAGTGTAATTATGATGTAAAAGAATTTAGAAAGAACAAAAATTAATGAAATGTTAAAATTTAGAAAACATTAATTAGACATTAAAAGAGGGAAATTAGTCCTCATAGATCTACGACTTTTATAGTAAGAAATCATTCGAAATAAAAGAGGAAAACCTAGGATAGTATACAATTATAAAAGATTAAATGATAATTGTGAAGATGATGGTTATAACATACCAAATAAAGAAACTTTAATAGCACTTATACAAAATAAAAAGATATTTAGTAAATTTGATTTAAAAAGTGGATATAATCAGTTAAAATTAGAAGAATGGTTTAAACCATGGACTGCTTTTACTTGTCCAGAAGGACAATTTGAATGGAATGTATTAAGTTTTGGGTTAAAAATCTTACCGCTATCTTTCAAAGATTTATGGATAATATATTTTAAAATATAAATTTTGTCTAGTATATATTGATGATATTCTTGTAGCAAGTAATAATTTAAAAGAACATGAAGAACATTTAAACATTATATTTAAGGAAATCGAAAAGAATGGTATAGTAATTAGTAAAAGGAAAATGGAATTATTTAAAAGAAAATTTCATTTTAGGATTAGAGATTGAAATGGAAAAATAGAATTACAACCTCATATTGCTACTAAAATTTTAGAATTTCCAAATAAATTAACAAATTTAAAACAAATACAATCATTTTTAGGATTAGTAAATTATGCTAGGAAATTTGTTCCAAATCTTAGTAAATTAGTGGGTCCATTATATAGTAAAACTACTAAAATGGTCAACGACATTTTAATATAGAAGATGAAAAACTTATTCAAAAATTAAAAATGAAATAAAAATATTAAACCTTTAGAATTACCTACAAGTGATAGTTATATAATTATTCAATGTGATGGATGTAAAGAAGGATGGGAGCAATATTAATTTGTAAACCCCATAAATTCAAATCAAAAAATGAAGAAAGAATAGTCGCTTATGCTAGTGGAAACTTTAATAAAACAGTTTAAATTGGACATCTTTAGATTATGAAATACAAGCATTAATAAATTCTTTAGAAAATTTAAAATATGGCTAAAAATGAATTCAACGTTAGAAGAGCAGTTGTGAAGCTATTGTAAAATTTATTAATAATGCTAATAGTAAAAAGTTAATAAGACAAGATGGATAAATTTACAACAAATAATTCAAGGAAATAATTATAGAGTAAAATTTGAACATATAAAAGGTAAAGATAATAATATTGTCGACCTCTTATCTAGAAAGATAAATCGTCTTTTTATGCGAAATGGATAGAAAAATTATAAAGCCTTCAAAAGGAAAAGAGAAAGTTACATGCACCAAGTCTCTAAGACCGAAGGAAGAAAAATTATCTGATTCGAGTTCGAGAGACATTATCCAATGGATATCTCTTGAGACGAGAAACTAAAAGTGTTACACGCCTCCGGACTAAGAGAATCCAAAGATTACAAAGATGAAATTCAATTTGGAACAAGAACTTTACAAAATGCTCAAATCACGCCACGCAGCTTTAGAGCAATTACAAAGGTTACACGAGACAACAGTTATCCTTGATAATCTATGGCATATTCAAACATTGCCAAAAGCTACACCTTCAAAGTTCAAGTTTTAAATGCTCGGCATTTTATTTTTCGACTAAAATCAAAACCGAGCAACCCCAAAAGAAGTTTACACATTATGTTATTTTCGGAGGAACAAAATTGAGTTTTCATAACTTTAATACTGCTCAAAATATATTAATTGTCCTAAACCTCTTTGGAAAGGTTACTCAGCTTTTTGAAGCATTGTCAAATGCCGAGAAGCTTTGGTATACAAGAATTTTTATTGAACCGGAGGAAGTCAAAAGTTTTGCTCAGATTGCACAAGAAAACCCAAGTAATGTGATTCAACATCAGTCTTCTTTGCTAAAAAATTATGAATCACAACTTGTGGATTTTGAAAAGAAAATTTCTGATCTAAACAATCAATTGAAAAGTTTACAAAATGATTGTAATTACAAAGATCGACGATCTCGGTCATGGAATCAACCATTACAAAGTTAAATCAAAAATTGATTTTTGAAAACAAAACCCAGATGTTCCACCTCCAAGAAGTTTTGAAAATTTTAAAACTAGAATTCTTGATATTCCTTGGAGAAACAATGGAACCGATCCCGAAATTGTTCCCGACCTTGAGGAAATTATTTCTACAAAAGTTTTACAAGGATTTCCTCAAAACCTTGTTGATTTACAAAGAAAATTGTTGAAATTTATTTCAATGAATCAAAATTCAAGGCGTAAAAATCATACAAAGGCGATGTTTATAAAATTATCTGAAAAGAAGGATACTAATTGATGAATGATCGAATTCTCGGCCTTCTACTTCTCTGATTGATTTAAACAAGACCGACATGCGGATGAAATGACAATCAATTTTACCACAATGGTATGATTGATTTCATGGAATTCATTATACGAAAAAAAACAAGACCTAATGAACAAATTGGGAGAAAATTTTTATTGACAACGGCAATATTTCATCCTTATCTTCCAAATCAAAGGTCTCAGCAAAATTCTAGCTTCTTCCGTAAGCCACATCTCACGATTATCGCCAAAGAAAAAAAAGAATTTATTTGACGAGACATTGAATATTCGGTCGATATCTTCAAACTAGATGTAAAAGAGGAACGGATCATTTTACATTTCAAGATTCAAGAACAAATTAACATATTTGAAGTCCGAAAACATCCCTAAACTTGAATTATGGATGAAGTATAAACTTGCGGTGAAGGACATTATTTACAAATATGGGTTACACCAAATTGGAATATGTTCCTTCCTTTCGATGGAGAAGGTGATAGTCTTGCGGATGAAGAAATTACTATCATCAATACGAGATAAAGAAGAAGAAGACATTGAAGATTCTCAAAGTCATGACACAATTCCGAAAACTCATAGAGATTTCAAGATTAGACAGATGGGCAACAATTATTAAATTGTAACTGTTCTTCTTTTGTAGTTTTATGCTTTTTCCTATTTTTCTTTTACACGTATAGGATATAACGTGTAAAGCATTAATAAAAGCATTAGGTAAATAAATGATACGTGGATAGGTGTGAATAGTGTGAATAGTAGACACCATCATTAAGGTGTGAATAGTAGACACCATAATTAGGTAGATGTTACGTCTTGGTGGATACAATAGTAGTAAACACCAATAGTAGTAAGCACCATTTATTTTTGCCTATAAATAGGCAGTTCTTTCATTGTAAAAATCATCCGAGAACTCTTCTAAGTAATAAACCTTTGAGCTTTCTGAAAACAAAACATGTGTTGTTAAGTTTTCAGCTTTCTTACTCTTCTACCTATCATAATTCTATACCAATCCTTAGAGCTAAATAATATATCCCATTCCATAAAAAATAAAAAAAAAAAAAATAAAAAATAAAAATAAAAAAAATCCTTCATTTCATTGAACATATTGTCGGAAACGAAGGTCTCGCCCCTCGCTTCTTCATCATAAGAGTTACGTGTGAGCTCTATCCGTATATATTTTCTTATATTTGCTATCTTGTCTTTGTGGTTTAATGTAACCCAAAAACACACCTACCCCCATTTGGTATCGAGCTACAAAACTTCGAGGCCTAAAAGACTAGGACACAGCTTAACTTGTTAGGCAAACATGATGTTGTAAGTCCTCTTTGTTGTTAAGAACCCGCCTAGGTGCGGGATTAAGATGTTTTTAGTAATGATATTATATTGGCGTGTAGAGTTGATTTTGAGAAACTCTTAAACCATATATATGTATATTATGTTGTTTTTAAATAAAAACTGGGATATGTTTAATCATAAGAATAAGGATGGTATTTGAATTTATGAGAAGTATTAGAGTAAGAAATTTTAATCATTGATCAAAACTCTTTGTTCAATCGATTTTCGAGATCTTGAGAATCTTAGAGATAAGCATAAAATATCTTGCGATAATTATAATTTTATTTGTCAATTTGATCGAAAATTTAAACATATATTACATTCAGAAAATAGTCATTTAAACTGTATTATAGATTTAATTATAAATTTAAGCCGTAATTTTGAAAAGAATAAAACGATAGTAATAATCTACTTAAAGAAATAATACAAAGTAATCAAGAAAAGAATAAATTAATTAAACAGTCGTTGAAAACTTTGATTATATTAAAGAACAAAATAATCAAATAATCTCGAAATTAAACAATTAAATAAAATTTACCTAGTAAATCGATATTAATCAGTTAAGTTACTTAATAGAAAATTTAAAACCAAAGAAAGTTGAATTAGAAACTAAAAACTATTAGGAGAAATTGAATTACAAATCGATTGAAACTTTTAATAAATTAGAAACAAAATAAATAATAAACCAATAGATCAAGATATAGATAATATTACACAAGCCATAAATAATTTAAGCTTAGGTTCACAAGAAAGACCTAGAAAAATAACTCCTACAATATATAATTATTGGAAGCCTAAAAAATGAGTAATTTTAGACCATTTTCTGGACATTCACAAACTATACAGCAAAATAGAAATTCTACAAGTAATATAAATGAAATTGTTACTTCAGATACATTTTTACATAGGATGCTAAATTCTAGAAGAGGATCTGGAAGTAATAGTTCTCAACAGACTATACAATTAGAAGAAGAAATAGATGTTGATAGAAATTTAGAAATTTACAATAATCAGAGTTTTGAAATTTTACAACCAAGGGTTTTATATCAAGCAGGAATAATAAATATAAATACAAGTTTTATTAGAGGAAGTAGAGAAGTAAGTACTAGAGTGGTTGATGGTACAACAGAATTTATAGATTTACTATCACCAGAAACTATAAAGAAACTAATTAAAAGTAATAAACTATTTTCACATATAGGATTAATAATAATAGGAATAAAAGCATTTGGAAGACAAGAGGTAGGAACAAAAGCTTTAGTGTTAATTACAGATCAATCATGGCAACAAGATGTTAAAAGAGCTATTATATCAGGAATGGAAGTAGATTTAAACAAAAATTCAGCATTATTTTATTGTGCTCCTAATATTTTAAAGGATACTAGAGATATAAGTAAAATAAAAATTGCAATACAAACTAAAGGATATACAAATTATGAAGGAAATAATTTAGTAATAAGTATTGGAGTATTAGGAAAAATGAGTACATCTTCAAGTATGAAATATAAAGTTAATATTGAAAAAATGATAAAAGTTATTGCTTCAAAAGGAATTAAAATGATAGAACCACAAAAAATTGATCCTACTGAATTAGCAGGATTAGAATGGAATTTAGAAGATTTAAAAAAGAAATCTAATGAAGTTTTAGTCCCACAAAAAAGTATTATTTATGATAATAATGGACAAGCCAATTTAAGATTTACAAATTTTATAAAAGAAATAATAAAATGAGGAAAGTGAAGATGATGATGATATGGAAATAAATTATAATTTAATGAATGAATATTATGATACGAAACCAATTTATGATCTGATTCAAGAAATAGACACATTAGAATTAATCAAATGAAATGATAGGATATTGTCAATTTAATAACGAAGATTATAATAATAATTTAGAAAGTGATATAGAATTAGAAACAGATTCAAATTTGAAGAAACAAAACAACGATAGATGAAATAATTAATAAAAATTTATGAAATAAATTTGCAAGATCAAGTAGATGATATGTTAATAGAATGTATTACGAGTTAGGAATGGATTCTAATCAAGCTTATAAAGAATTAGAAAAATATTTTAATCTACCATTAGTTTCGAAATTGAACAAGGAAAAATTATGATTAGTGATTTCTATAAAATAATAATAGAGAAACTAATTTTATGGACGTTTCTATGACTCCTAGTAATAAAAGACCTAAACCAGAATTTATACAACAAGGAGAAGGTAGTACAACAGGACAAGGTAGACAAAATTGGATACCAGCCCAAGCCCAATATGAAGGAGAATCTCGAATAATTGGAAAAGGAAAAAGAGTCTCAATAGGAAAATTATATAGTGGAGATATGTTATATATAGAAGAACAAAGCCCGCAATTATGGGGAGATGAAGTTTTAGTTTGGGAACAAACGGTAGTAAGAAATTGGGAAAAAGAAAAAAGAGGAGATATGGATATGTTTTCTTATTTAGAAACAACCTTAGGTCCAACAGCCTTAGGATTATGGCAAAGTAAAAAATCTCAAGCTCCTGATGAAATAAATCAATTAAAAGCATTAGGAGATAATCCTTATAACTTTACAAGTGCAATAAGATTATTAATAATAGGTGTTGATCCAAAGAAAAGATAATACATTTTGCAAGATACAAGAATAAGAAATTTAGAACAATTAAGTATTTGATTTTAAATATATAAGAGAATTTACAAATGACTTTGTTAGATTATTATCACAAACTGGTAGAGCAATGGACGATGAATTATGTAATAAATATTTTATAAAACTTCCAGGAGATTTAGGAAAACAAATACATGAAGCCTGGGAAGTGACTACTCCTAATTTAGGAATAGGACCAAGAATAACTTTTACATTTAAATATTTAGAAGATAGATGTAAAGATGCAGTAATAAAAGAACAAATAAAAAGACAAGCATGGGCATTTTGTAAAAGCTGCTATTTATACACCTCAAGCTTATGGATATTATAAAAACCATATAAAAAGGTATTAGAAAAGTACTACTTATAAACATAACAAGAATAAAGATAGAAATAGATATGTTAAGAAACCTTACAAAGAAAGTGTAGATGTTTTATATGTGATTCGGAAAACACTTAGCTAATAAATGTCCCAATAAAAATAAAAATTATGAAAGAACAAATTTAATAGAAGAAATAGGAGAATATAATATAGAAGTTATAAACTCAGAAGATTCTGATAATGAATCAATCTATAGTATTTATACAGAATATGAAAATGAAAAAGAAATAGATCCTACAGTAGTAACATATACATATATGAATACATTAAATAATTGTTTACATTATTGGATTAAAGAAAAAGGAAATAACCATATTCCATGTATTAATTGTAAATTATATCCTGAAATTACAAGAAGATATCAATGTAATAAATGTTTTGAAGAAATATGCTTCTTATGTTTAGAAAAATTATTTGGAATAAAAACTGAATTAAAAGGAAAGGCTAAAATTGAAGAAAATAAAAATACTGATATTTATAAAGAAAAATTGGAAAAACATGAAATAATGTTTGAACTATATAATCATAAATATTTAAAATTAGAAAATAAATACAATGAACTTCAAAAAAGAATAGAAGTTATAGAATATACATTAAATGATTATAAAAAATTTGAAAATATTGAACTAAATCAAATGGCAGAACAAATAGAGGAAGAAGAAAAAATATTAATAAATAATAGTAATAATACAAAAAATCCAGCTACAGCAACTTTAATAAATATTCAATGTAGATTATGGATAGACAATGAAAATCATGTTGATTTAAATGCTATATTAGATACTGGAAGTACTAAAAGTTTAATAGGATATAGTTTAGTAGATCTTAAGTTCCATAAATTATTAAATTATAAAATGGAAACCAGAACAGTTGAAAATAGAATTATGAAAATTACACAATCGTTTAGAACCAACTGGAATACAATTTTTAAATTTTGTTTGGTAATTATAGTTTAAAATATGATTTACCTCGGTAATAATAAACCCAAAGAAACTAATTCTAAAGATTTCTTATTAGGATTAAATTTTATTACTAGTTTAAATGGTAATTTAACAATTGCTAAAATTTTATTACACTAAGTAAACAAGTTTATAGTTTTCCAACACATAGATATACACATACATCGAGTTTGCCCGAAAGCGTGGTGGACTAGGAGAATTAGATTTTTAAAACAAGTACAAAACAAACAAAATAATTTCATTGAAAATGAAGCTATAAAATTATTCTCACAATTTATTTCACAAGAATTAGAAAAAGGGCCTGATATTACAACAAGTAAAAACTATCCTATAATATTAAGATTAGAAAACAAGTAAAAGGTGTATATATAAGATAGCAAATATAAGAAAATATATACCAGATAGAGCTCACACAGAACTCTTATGATGAAGAAGCAGGGACGGAGCCTTCGTTTCCAGACAATATGTTCAGCGGAAATGAAGGATTTTTTTTTTTTTTTTTTTTATTTTTTTTTTTTTATTTTTTATGGAATGGGATATATTATTTAGCTCTAAGGATTGGTATAGAATTATGATAGGTAGAAGAGTAAGAAAGCTGAAAACTTAACAACACATGTTTTGTTTTCAGAAAGCTCAAAGGTTTATTACTTAGAAGAGTTCTCGGATGATTTTTACAATGAAAGAACTGCCTATTTATAGGCAAAAATAAATGGTGCTTACTACTATTGGTGTTTACTACTATTGTATCCACCAAGACGTAACATCTACCTAATTATGGTGTCTACTATTCACACTATTTGAAGGATTTTTTTTTTATTTTTATTTTTTTTTATTTTTATTTTTTTTATTTTTTATGGAATGGGATATATTATTTAGCTCTAAGGATTGGTATAGAATTATGATAGGTAGAAGAGTAAGAAAGTGAAACTTAACAACACATGTTTTGTTTTCGAAAGCTCAAGGTTTATTACTTAGAAGAGTTCTGGATGATTTTACAATGAAAGAACCGCTATTTATAGGCAAAATAAATGGTGCTTACTACTATTGGTGTTTACTACTATTGTATCCACCAAGACGTAACATCTACCTAATTATGGTGTCTACTATTCACACCTTAATGATGGTGTCTACTATTCACACTATTCACACCTATCCACGTATCATTTATTTACCTAATGCTTTTATTAATGCTACTTATATCACAAATGTTCACTATTATTATTATTATTATTATTATTATTATTATTATTATTATTATTATTATTATTATTATTATTATTATTATTATTATTATTATTATTATTATTATTATTATTATTATTATTATTATTATTATTATTATTATTATTATTATTATTATTATTATTTAATGAATAAACATTATTTTATTAGACACAAACTAAAATATGAGTATGTCATTATGATTGGGCAAAATATTCCTTGTTTCTTCTCATCCTGAAACCTATTTCCTTGAAAAGGTAACGAATTTTTTTCTATATAGATAATAATAATAATAATGTAAGAGAAAGTAACCGAAGTAATCTGGAAAATTGACTTTAAAATGGATATATTCTGAGACTCGAATTACCACTTTTATATACGCCATATCTGATTTCATGTTTGGAAAATAATCACAATCCAATATTTTAATGAGATAAATAGTTTTACTTCCAACAAAAATATATATTTAATTTTACTAATGGAATCTATCTAATCGGAAGTTCTCAAGTTATAATCACTAATGTTTGAAAAAGAAAATTGAAATTTGATATGGTAAAACAGTAATACTCCACAATATCTCAGAGATATTTTACAATTTACTGGACTTATATTTTTATTAGGAAATAGACAAAAGTAGGCTAGCGAACTCCACAAATCTATTGTACCTTCACTGAAATGTGCAAACAATTATTGATGGATTAGAAAGTTCTATGCAATTTAATGGACTACAATTTCCTTTTGCTTTTCGGTTGGGCATGTGATATGTGATATTTCAAATCAGATTAAATACCAAAAAAGAATAATAATAACAATACATATTAAGAGAATAAACTCAATAATGTTAGAATCGAGTTACTATACGACTTTTCGACCGGTTTAGTAAATTCCGATGAAACTTATAAGTGCTTTAGTTAGAAGTTGGGCATTTAGTACAGGGACAAAATTACTTAAACCCAAACTCATAAAATACTCAAACTTAACCAAATTCATAAAACCATCTGGAAACTACTTATTTTCAAGTCTTTTGGATCAAATTACCTCTTAATTCATAATTTCATCATGCTTTATTTTGCTACAACGATTACTCATTCATTAATGGAGATTAAACATACATAACTATTAGGTGTTGGATTTGAATACTGAAAGCAGAATGTACAATATTTTATGTTACCACTATTACAATTCCCTATCTGAATTGTTTACTTGATTGTATATGTTGTCTCATTATCTCATACAAAAGTTAGATCATACTGTATGTAAAAGATCACATAAGTCTTTATGATTGGTTAAGCTAGTTGAGATATAAAAAAGGTCACAGCTGAGACAACTTGAGGATGAGTTGTCTGTATAGGCTATAGTATAGATAAGAATTGACTTGACTTGGTTGTTTGTCTATGCTGGTACGTCTTGACGTATTGATGGACCACAGTCAGATGAGTTCTTCTATCTGACCGTCGTGAAGAGCCTAGATCTCGATGACTTTACGTTGATCTAACCTCGATAAGATTTTAGGTTAGTATGAATTACTGACCATCACTTTGACTTGTTATAGGTGAGGGTTATATGAGATAACTCAAGATTCTCCACATCTTGGGTGGTGACAGTACTTATATGTCATACTAGTTACTTGTATCAAGTCACTGTATCCGTTTAGAATGACGACGTCCCCTTAAGGAGCTCAAAATGTTTATGGTACTAAACCCTGCAAGTTGAGTTAGCTCAAGTACAATAATAAGGTTGAATGGTACTACTTAAGGAATTAAAGAGATTAATTATTTTAAGCAGTCAGAGTGCTATAAATAATTAATGGACTTGCGATATCTTAAATACGAGGATTCGTAAGTCTAAATACATGCCCGACTCAACCTTGATAATAAAGGGGTAATTCAATATTTGTGCTCTAGTGGAATGAATAAATGTTTATGAATTTATTTATGTTCTGGGCTGAACATAAGATAATTAATTCATTTTATACCTATCTTTATTCATTGCATTTGATCACCTACCGACCTATCAAGGCCTCATTCTCGCTGAAATTTCGTCCCCTATAGAGTCTCACCTGGACTCATTATGATTTATCTATAATAACTTTTTATTTCAAAATTAACTTAGTCATAGTGATATTTATATAATATATGGACTATATTAGTAGTATCATTCCTTATTATTTACTTCACTCGATCACTTTTCAAAGTATATTCAAGTATTTTGATTATATCTTTACTTATAGTTATTTAATTATATAATTTAGATGTAACTTATAGTAGATGTGTTTTCCAACTATATATAATTAACTCATAATAGTATATTATGTGTTGAATAAATATTAAAATTTGATTGAAATAAAAAATTATATGTATAGTTCTAATTTATATTATGGAAACTACTATCGATAATTCTACTTCTATATCTATAAATAAAATATGATGGATTATAAATTTATATTTACATATAAATATATTAATATATGTATGTATAAATGTATATATTTATATTTTTTGCGAATGTGTTCGAGATGTCAACCCGTTGAATTTCTTAATATAAGATACTCATAGGAACGTCGGAACACATAGTTTGAAACAAAGGACACATGGAACCATACCTACACTTCTGGCAATCTTTTATTTTTACTAATAAATTTGGGATTCCCTATTTAGAAGTAGATACAATATGAAAAAAATTCTCTCATATCATATTTGAGATATTGTGATTGGAGCTTTGAGATTATTTATTTTTTGTAGTTTCATTAACAATAATTAAGAAACAATATAAAAATTTCAAGTTCAATTACAAATCAGAATGCAAAATAACAGTTTCAACATATGCATTTGATCACTAACGATCAAGCATTATATTTAACTTGTGCAACACTATTCTAAATAATGCAAATTATTTATATATTGTGCAAGAATTTTTTTAATGGATAGTATAATTATAATATTTTATTGAGATCTCGCAAATAAATTATTGCAATTTTAAGATATAAAAATGAGTGTCGCATCTGTGTAACTAAACTACAACACATGATACAGATGATGTACAATTAATGTAAATATACAATATTGAATTAAACATTGTTCTAAATATGTGGTATAATTATGATATTTTATTAATGTTTCAAAAATAAATTATCGTAATTTGGGGACATAGAAATGAATGTCCCATTTGTGTCGCTAAACTACAACACAATATAAAGATGATGCAAAATTGACGTAAATATACGACATTTAATGCAACATTATTCTAAATATGTGGTATAATTATGACATATTATATAAGTATCACAAATATATTGTCACAATTTCGAGACATAAAAATATGTGTCACATTTGTGTCAATAAATTACGACACAACATGTCGATGACGCACAATTGATGTAAAAATACGACACTTCCTTTTTCTTGGTTTGATTGTCCAATTTTTCTTTTCTTTATATATATATATATTCATATTTCATGCATTCACGTGAATTCTATATCTTTTGCATTCATGTGAATATTTATAGAATAATTAAAAGATATATAAAAAAATAGTTTAATTTATGATCGAACTATGTAAAAATATTAATAAATCATATATTTAGTAAAAAAAACACATTCAAACATAAAACGACGACGGCTTCCAAAAAATACAACGACCGCTAACCACGTCGGCAACCATTTTGATGGCGCCTAACCTATTTTTTGAAAAGTGACTGCCGTTTTCAGCTTGAATGTGATTTTTTCCTGAATATATGATTTATTAAAATTAATTATGATTTTGTTAACTGAATATTATAATTTATTAAGGGTTGGCTATCGTTAGGATGTGTTTGCCACTGTTGGAAGAGGATAAAATTAGATTGGCTGCCGTTTAGGAGAGAGAGAGAGCGTTGGCGTGTGGGTGGCCTTGGGAGAAGGTTGGTCGTCGTGGGCCGTGGTTGTCCGTAGGAATGGCAATGGGCGGATCGGATCGGATCGCTGAGTCCGCATCCGCATCCGATTTTTTTGCTTGGGTCCGATCCGGTCCGCATCCATCGGTCCAAAAATTAGATCCAGATCCAGATCCGTAAGATCCACAGGGTCCAGGGTCTAGACCCGGATCCATATATTTTCACTTCTAAAATAAATTCTAAATCAACTATAATTCACAGTAACACCATAATAATCTAAATAAATAATAATATTATAACAATTATTTAGAATTTCTATAATTATCACTATATTGGAAGACGTTAGTTACAAATTTACTATAAGATAGGAAACAACAAACAACTCGATCGTCGGTGGTGTAAGTCGTGCGACTCGGTCGTGAATGCCAACTGATACATAATTGAGAGAAATTGAAATGAAACTGGAAGCATATTTGTTTTGGGAGAATTTGAAAAAAGAAATTAAAGAGTTTTAAGTTGAGGTTATGTATTTAATTATAATAAAAATAATATATATATATATATATAATGATAATAATAAAATAAAATAAAAAACTAACGGATCCACGGGTCGGATCTGGACCGGATCTGGGTCTCAAAAAATAAATCCCAGATCCAGATCCGAAATATGGAAGTAGGATCCAGATCCGGTCCAGATCCATCGGGTCCAAATTTTTTAGGATCCAGATCCTAAAAAATGGATCTGGATCGGGTCCGGGATTCATTGTCATCTCTAGTTGTCCGCCGTGAGTTTTTATTGAAGAATTTGATAAATTTAGTAAAAAAAAATTTAAAAAATTATTGATTAAAGTGTTAAAAATATTATTATAATGAAGTATATTTGATGAAAAATAGTAAATGAAAAGTGATGTGTATAATAATATCGGGAATGTCAATAAAAACCTGAAAATGGGGAAGGATCATTGTAGATATTCTAATCCAATAATACTCCACGTTAATAAGATTCCCTTGCACTTGGAGAAACTAAAGTGTCATTAATGAGCAACTAAATTTTGGTTAAGGTTTAATTAGGCAGACAGGTCAGATTTGTACAACTCGATCAAATTCGTTAATACGAAAAAAGGACATTCTGGTTCCAGCCACTCATCACTCGCCACGTACACGTACTCCCTTTATTACCGCCTCCTATTTAACCAACAACCCTCCTTCCCCAACTCTACACTCACCTGTACCACACCCTGCATCTGTAGTACCTTAAAAAATTTGACCTTCACGGAAAGCAAAATCAACCTCTCAACAAATACCCATTATTTTTCTCCCCGTTTTTAATTCAACCAGATTTATAGCTCCAATTTTTCAAATATATATAATAGAATCAACGAAACCGCTCTTTTTGTTCTAGCTGTAAAGATTCTGCATAAAAAAAGCCCATTGTAAGTTGAAATTGTTTCTGATGCTGATCAGTCCTTCAGTTGCGACGGCGGCAAAGATCAGGCCCGGCCCGCCCCCCAGAGCAAGCTAGTAAGATCTTCAAAAAAGCATTGCGTTTTCGTTTTCCATTGGATTTCTCATCTAATGGTTGTAAACTTAAAAAAAGTTAAAAACTTTTTTGTTTTGGTTACTACAGATCAGCGAAATTAAGGGCAAATAAAAAAATTGAGTTAAGTAAGCACAATGCCGAAGCAGAGGCATCGCGGGATGATGATGGAGGGCATTGCAACGCCCACGAAAACAAGGAAAAGAGGGTGCTCATCTTCCTCGTCTTCTTCCTCGCGAATTCATCACTACCGGTTGAATAAGCGGGCCATTGTGGTGGACCGGAGTCGGGCCGGTCTCGGGGGGTACAGATCCGGGACCCCTGTGCCGACGTGGCGGACAGCCCCGCTGCGGAGCGCCGTGGAGTCCCCGAAGAATTCTCAGAGTGGTAGGCCGGCCCAGCCCGTTTCGGCCCGGCGGCTGGCGGCCACGCTCTGGGAGATGAACGAGATTCCGTCGCCGGGATTGAGCGGGAGTGATTTGGAGGCTGTGAAGCAGCAGCTGAGGAAGAGCGGGAGCAAAGCGATTTTTAAGAGAGAGAAAATGCAGTCGGGTTGGGGGCAGTGGTCGAGCTCGGACTCTCAGCACTGCCCGACTGTTTCCGAGGTGGATCAATGCTTCTTTAACTGCCTTATTTTCTCTTCTTTATTATGCACATATTAGTTGGACTGTCAAAAGCTTGTTTTCTCTAGTTTAAGGTGCTTTTGGTGTTATCTCAAGATTCTTGGTGGATTTGATGATTCTGGACATAGGCTATAATGCTGTGATGATTTCTGTACAACTTTTAAGGAGTAGGAAGTTGAAGAAGAAGAAGAAACAATTCTTGTGCACAAGAATTGCATAGGCTGGATTATATCATGATAAACTAATATAGATTTTTTTTTTCTTTTTGTGTTTGTGGAAGGTGGATCCGAGTGGAATAGGTAGTGAGAGGAGGACGCCATCGATTTATCGGAGGGTCACCTCTGCTGAATTTGATTCTATCAGCAATGCTAGTTTTATGGAGGTATGAAGGAATTTTTGTTTCTCTCTTTTTACCTTTCGGCGGCGTTTACTTTGGGTAGGATTGAGTTATTGGAGGATTATATCGACCAAATGAATCAAAATTGTTCAATCCATCAAAGCGTGGTGTACACATTGTTTTTCTCTTGATTCGTGTTATCTTCTTTGCATACAATCTATCTTCAACTGTTTAGGTCAAATTTCAAATTGTTCTACATCAACCGCCTGAGTATGAACATGACTTGTAGATTGAAAGTCGGTCGAGGCCCCCGACTTCAACCGGATCTGTTAGTGGCGGTAGGAGTCGCCTCAAGGACGTTAGTAACGCTTTGACTACGTCAAAAGAATTGCTGAAAGTCATCAGCCGCATTTGGGCTCATCAGGCAGACCAACCTTCATCAACCATGTCTGTGGTCTCAGCGCTGCACGCCGAGCTCGAGAGCTCGAACACAGGTCAATCATCTCATCCAAGAGCAACGGATGGGCAGAAACGAGGTCCACTACCTCATCAAGCATTTCGATGTAGAAAAGATGTCGTGGAAAAGCAAAGAACATCAAGTAATTGAGGCAGCCATCGCATCCATTGCTGACGAGCTAGAGGCAGAGCGGAAGCTTAGGAGACGCCTCGAGAGCTTGAACAAGAATCTCGGGAGAGAGCTAACGGAAACCAAGTCATCATTCGTGAAGGCAGTGAAGGAGCTCGAGAGCGAGAAGAGGGCGAGAGAGATAACTGAGCAAGTATGCGATGAGCTAGCAAGGAACGTAGATGAGGATAGAGCTCAAGTGGAGAGGCTGAAGACCGTCAGGATTCATCGGGAGGCGGAGAAGGAGAGGGAGATGCTCGAGTTAGCTGATAAACTGCGCGACGGGAGAGTGCAGATGAAGCACTCCGAGGCTATGCATCAGTTCGAGGAGAAGAGCTCCACCATCACAAAACTGAGGAAGCAATTGGAAATTTTCCTCGGAGCGAAAAGGGACAAGGATGAGGAGAGAGCGATGTGTTTGAGTAAACGAACATCAGCTCACACCCACAAGACGACAGAGATGTTGAGGATGCTAGAGACTGCAACACGGGATCAACAGAAAGCGATCACTTGATTGAGAGCAAGAACAACACGAGCAGAGTCCATAAATGGGCTTATGATTCCAAGAAACTACCGGTTAATGAGATCAAAGCTAGGAACTCCATCTCCAGCCAGGTCTCGTGGAGGAGCACCGCACTCAAAGGGCTATATCAGAAGGAGTCGAAGGGGGCATTCGCCGCCATGAGAGGGGAGATAGTCTTAACAGGCAAAGGTTTCCCGAAGTTGAGAAGGAAGCTCCCGGAAGGAGCTACAGAGGTGTCAAGGGGCTCTACGACCACGTGGTGTCTAGCCCTCGATTGTCGTTAACCAAAGATTGATATAGTCCATCCCAGCAGAGGGAGCAGCCGTTGCCTTCAAGGAATGCTAAATGGTGAGTTCTTACTCAAACGTATCAACTATTGCTTTCTAGGAAAAAGACTGCTCTTTAGAATCAAGAAACAATGTGATATCTTGAAGTTCTAATTGTGAAATATCAAGAAGTTAACATGATGTTGATTTTTCTGGCTGTTTGTGCAAATTCTTGAAATCCAGCTTTCATTTGGCTGATATTCTTGTTTCCTCATTTTTCTTAATATTCTTGAACATGAGAATGGCATTTGAAGGGGTGGTCTCCTGTGCGCACACAGTGAGACCCATAATTAATTTTTTAATAAATTCTAATTAATAAATCCTAATCGTGAATTAATAAATCCTAATCGTGAATTAATAAATCTTAATTTTGAATTAATAAAGTCTAATTAGAATTAATAAATCATAATTATGAATTAACAAACCCTAATCATGAATTAATAAACCTTAATTGTGAATTGATAAATCTTAATTGGAACTAATAAACCCTAATTGGAATTAATAAATCCTAATTGGAATTAATAAACTCTAATTGTAAATTAATAAACCATAACTTTGAATTAATAAACCCTAACTTTGAATAATAAATCCCAAATTTTGAATTAATAAACCTTAATTATAAATTAATAAACATTAATTGTGAATTAATAAACCATAATTATGAATTAATAAATTATAATTAGAAATTAATAAATTTAATTATGAATTAATAAATTATAATTAAAATTAATAAATTTAATTATAAATAATAAAATATAATTATTCTTACTCACTATAATTAATATATAATTATTTTAACAAAATAAGAATGAAACGATGAGCGGAGTTCACTCAAGTTTTTGTCATGTATTTGAATTGGTGAAGTGGTTCTTTAAATCTTACTTACAGCAATTACGAAGTTCTGAACCGAATTATTGTAGTGGAAAAAATAAAAGATAAAAATCAATCTATAGTCCTTAAATATTTTTTACTTTTCCCTGTTGCACTTCAACCTTTTTTTTTTACCTCTCTAATTTGTCATTTCAACTTGTATTTCTAGTACTCCACGTTTGGTACATTTTCTATTTAGTTCCTATATTTTTTTTCAGTTAAATTTTGTAAAATTCAAAAGATTATAGTTAAATTCATTAGTGTAAAACTAATCTTTACAATATATAAAAGTAGTTAAGGTTACCATTTTTAGTAACTTTCAGTTTATTTAATGCATTTCTTCCTTTATATTTATAATTATTCATTTTAGTTTTAATATAATCTATGCAATTAATTCCTTTTTATTTATAGTTATTTACTTTAATAAATTTCAATTATATTTCCTAGCTATAATTACCCTCACTACTGTTTTGAGTGCGTACGTGTTTATATATATGTGTATATGTGTTATATAAATGTTATATAATTATTTAGATTTTCATATTATTATTTTGATATTCCCAAAAAGTTACCTTGATTAATACATTAAATTAAACCCGCATAAATTTATTTCTCGTAAATTGTTTCCATGATCAATAATGAATACTGTAAAATTGCATACATGTATATAATCAAAGTGTTTTTATTATTAAATTGATACTCAATAGTTATATATACTCTATATGTATCTATCCTTCCATTATGTTGATTAAAAGAAAATCCTCAATTTGTCATCATATTATACTAATTAGTTATGCTTCAACTATATATAGGTATAATAGTATACCAATAATAATGTACTCATCCGTTCTTGATATATAATCTTAGTTTTTGTCGGTACGAGTTATAATAAATGTAAGTGTAAAGTAAATGGAGAATGAGACCTACATAATAAAATATGTTATGTGAGTGGAAAAGGTGAGCCATGAGTGATTTTTTTGTTAATAAATGGGTTGAGTGTGGGTAAAAGTGTTGAATTTTGGGTATGGTTCATGTTTATAAAAGGAAAATGAACGAATTTTTTGGATGTATCGAAATGGAATTAAGTAAATAAATATGAAATACAGGAGTATATGTTTAGGGATATATATATACTAATTAGTTTAGGCCAATATCTACATCTATATAATGTATAATAACAGCTACGGATAGTTGGAAATAGTAAATTCAGTTTTCCATTTTTTCACATTTTCGTTTTTGGAAATATATACTAAAATATCTAGATAAATTATCATTCAATTATTAAAATCTCCATACCATGTATAAATATGTTATTTTTTTAATGTACATGCGATTACCTTAATTATATACATTCATTTCAAGCAAACCAATTAAATGATTGATGGGTTGGTTTTAGGGAGAAATCTCTCTAAGAGAAGAAATAAGAACTTATCATCACCAATTGATTACATCTAATCGATGAATCATATTTAATTCATGCTTTAAAACAAATTTGACTATTTTTATATTATTTTTATGGTTTAAAACATGTTAGGGGCATAAATGTCAATATTAAGATTCGTCCAACTCTAATTTTTCGCACAATCCTTGATTTTTCTCCCATGTACAATTCACACTCTCCCTCTCAAATTAATAATTGTGCATACGATATTAATGGTTGTGCATGTAATTGTAAGTTTTTATGCAAAACAAATCAGTAACTAAAATCAAACTTACATAATTGAGAATCTTTATATAAACAATAATTAACGTAAAAATAAAATTTTTACTTTAAAATAAAGATCATAAATAAGAATTTCGCATCGAAAATCCCACAATTAGTGGGTGGGGAAAAATAACAATATACAACTATAATTATTTTCTTAATTCAACTAATGTACATAACTAGATAGTAGTTGTGCATTGAACACAAGACAGACTCACATATCATCCATTATGTGGATGAACAGTACCATGTTAGCATATTCTTGAACATTGCAAAACGATCATAGAATAATACATAAAATAATATTTACTATACTAGAAGTTACAATACAATATAGATGTGATAGTGGTCGTTGTGTGCATGAATCATGATGTTAATTACATTAACATATTTTCAAAATATGCAGGTTGGTCTCGTACACAACAAACATTTAAATTATGCATAAGATATATAATAAATGCATAAACCCAACTAAATGAAATTGGAATTTTACTATGAAATTCTCATAAAAAATCTAATATGCATGAACATTTCAATACACGAAAATGTGTAATATGTAAAAATAAAGTCCAGAAAATTTGAACCAGATAAAAATATTAAATATTTACAACTAATCACCTACAATAAATAATTATAGGAATCCCCCAATTCAAGGAATAAATCGGTTACATTAAAAAGTAAAAATACAATAATAACCTTATTAATAAAATCTGTAAAAAAAATCCTAAAATAACATTAAATTTAAATTATCGGATATACTTAGATCTACGTTTAGGATTAGTTCTCATTTCTCAAAATACTTATGGTTCTCATTTGATCCATATATAAGAATATGTTCAAATAAAAACCTTATTTAAATTGAGAACGTGAGACAATTTTCAGCCATTAGATCGTAAAAATCAACGGTGTTTTATCACTTTGTTGGAAGAGTGTATTGTGCACCACCCGGGTTCGAATTTCATGAGGAGCGAAAATTCAAATAATTTTGTTTAGTGCAGTAATTTTCAAGGAGAATGCATTGTTTTCACGTTTGTAGGATAATAAATATTTTTATAATAATACCTACCCTTCTATATATGTGTGTGTGTGTGTCTGTGGAGTGAGATTCAAATAAGAATAATTTTTAACGTGAGAACTAAGAACTATAATTTTTTATAGAACAAAATGAATTCTATAAAAGTTGATGTATCGCAATGAAAGTTACCGAATCTAAAAATTCAAAAATTTCACACGTGTTCAAATCACAAGAAGGGCTTAATTTTTTTAATTAAGTAATTTTTCCAATTGATTAATCAACTTTCAACGAATTCATTATTTTTAATTATCACGTTCTCACGATAAAATAGTTTTTACGTTAGCATTTCCCTATGTATGTATAATATAATATAAATTGAATGTAATTACAATGATTACGTAACTAATCAAAGAATATTATGTTATTATGAAACATATTTATATTTACGATTAATTAAGGTCGTAATTAGAAAAATATAATAAGTTGACATAATTATGGTACCATTATTGCATATAATTACAATTATAATTAGAGATAAGTATGAAGTTGAAAATTGGAGCAAAATACAATGCATAAGCCAATGAAATACCAATCAAGGTAATATTCAAGGGGAAAAAGGTTGAAGCAGCCCATTGACTCTATTTGAGCATCCTCAATATTTTTTATGTTGATATTCTTTTTTTTTATCAAGTATTATGAAGTTCGTCATCCATCAGCTTCTGCAAGTGTAAGCTCGAATCTGGTTGTTGCAATAAATTTGTAAAAAAACAAACAAAATTAATGAGTGTTTATCAAGATACAAAAAAATTGAATTTGTTTGCAATTTATGTTCATTATTATTGTTAACATGTGCTAGTTTGTGCGTGTACTACAGGCGTAGTTCAGTGGGTTAAGAGTTAGCAGATTTGGAACAAGGATCAAGGATCGAATCCTAGCTCCCCCAGTGTGAGAGTTTCATCCTCTTTAGAGTGACTCCTTTTGGTCACTAGGTAAAGTCATCCTAACTTCTTAACCGCTGAATCGCTGAGTCATTGTGATTTATCTTCTCACATTCTCATGGGGCTGGGGAGTGGTTCCTTGTGGTCACTAGGTAAAGTCCTCCTAACTTCTTAACCGCTGAACCCCTGAGTCACTGTGATTTATTCTCTCACATTCTCATGGGTCAATGAACCACGAGTCATTGTGATTTATCCTCTCACATTCTCATTGGATTCTCATGGAGCTTGGAAGTGGCTCCTTGTGATCATTAGGTAAAGTCCTCCTAACTTCTTAACCGCTGAACCGCTGAGTCACTGTGATTTATCCTCTCACATTCTCATGGGTTGGGGTTGAACCGCTGAATCATTGTGATTTATCCTCTCATATTCTCATGGGACTGGAGTGTGGGGCTCTCGGGTAGAGAGCTTTCCCTTTTGGAACAAGGATATGAGGGAAGATAGTGGAGTAGAACTAGAAGGGTTACAAAGGAAAAAAACGGAGAAGAGTAACGGCCAGAAAAAGGGGACACGCATTCCAGAAGCAAACGAGGCATCGGAGAATAGGGGAGGTCGCGTTAAACTATGTTAATGGAGGAGGAATGCAAAAGGTTTTTTCGAATGAGGGTAATCCCTATTTATAAGATTTGTGACACGTGTAGGGTTCTTATGGAGAAGCCCCCAGCCATGCGAGATCACTACCACGCCCAGAGGAAGTGACAGGTGCTTATTTAGAAAAAAACTGTCAAAAGTAACTCCCATTGCATGCAAAGATGACATCCCAGGACAGGAACGCGTATGTGAGCCTAAACATCAGAGCCATCAGACGGACCCTAGGTGAGAAGTCACAGCCTAATCTGCCAAAATTGGTCTGATCCACAGCCCAATATTTGAATCTAGGGCTCAAGTCCATTACAACTATTATTGATAGAGCTAGGTAAAGAAGGGTCTGGGGGAGGCCAGACCTGAGCCTACAACCACCCCAACTCTTTCTCTCTCATCCCATGAATAACAGAAAATGCTCATGACTCCGGGTATTTTGCCAGATCATTTGCCATAACCAATGATTCTCTAGGAGCACATCTACCGCGATGCAGCCCATGATCAAACACCCGCCAATTCCTCAGGTATCATTACTCTATGAATCCCTATAAATACCTTATCCATGAAATCATCAGGTACGTTACTTCATATGCACAAATACATACACATTCACAATGAAGAGTCTGTTCATATGACATTGTAATGATGCATTGCAAAGAGGATTCAAGTGAAGTTGGAGATTTGTTGATATACCTTGAATCTATCTCCCGATTCACAAAGTTAATTGGGGGTGAACCCATTTGGTGTATTCTCTTGTTACTATATATATGGTCTTTGAGAACTGTAATTAATCTAATCTCCTACTTCAATATGGTCTCCTTGTTGGTGAACTACGTAAATATATGTCTTCTTTACGTTTCTGTTTCTTAATTGCTCAATAATCCTAATCCGTTAACTGCAGATCTTCATCACTCAAATATATAGCTAGAACACAATATCTTAGGAAATTGGCCAAACAATAAACAGTATTCAGAAAATCTTGGCAGGGCAACCAGATATAAAGTTCTATAAAATTAGAAATTACTTGGTGCAATTTTTCACAAGCAAGATAACAAAAGATGTTCTTCTCGATTTTTCCTGTCGAGGACCGATAAAAGCAATGAAGAACACAAGAATTATGATGATATTAACAAGATGTTCATTGATTTTCACACAGAAGAAATCCCATTACCAACTATCCCAACAAAGTTCACAAAGAGAATAAAGCAGGATAAAAGACACTAGGAATCCAGGAGAGTCGATATGAGATGGCTTTTTCAGGCATTCCCCCATACAATCAGAATATGGTCAAATAGGACCTTCCATCTCACACTAGAAATAGGTTCCTTCAGGAGGCTGGACGAGCTTACGGTTCTGTGGAGCGGCCATCTCTTTCTTCAGCTGCGTCAGTATATCTTCCATTGTGTACTCCCGCTGCCAATTTGCTAGAAGCCCAAACTTTTTTGGTTCCACCTGGACCATGAAAGTCGTATATCATAAGCATATACACAATCCTTCCCAAAAAGATAAAAGCTGGATGTACCACCTTCAGAAATTAGACTTCCAGATACACAGCTTATAAGTATATACACATTCATTTAGTAGGTTAACTGCTATTACCCTGCATAGGCAAGGTTCAATTAACTCCCAGGTACCGGCTAAGGGATTTACTTATTAGTAAGGAACTCATTAGCTTTCTGATTGTAATTCTCAATCCACTCCATGATGTGTCATATCAAAAAGTACAATTGGTTCTTCCACAGAAATACACAGGAGAATATTAAACAATTACTAGGAAGAAAAATAAACTTGGGATCTCATTCCTAATTCTTCCATCCTGCCCAACATTTCGTACTTTGCAAACGATACATATATGAACGGCATAAGGAGGAAATCACATATTGAAGCATTTTTATGTGATAGAACTGAAATTCTAAGAGTCAAATTCATTTAAATAGACCTTCTCATTGCCATTAAAACTTCTACATAGAAAGATATAAGATATATTATGAACATAGGGACGTTTTATCTATCACCATTATTATGTAAAAGGGTGACATGAATCAACATTAGCAAAAAAGATAGAATGGTCATAGCTTTCAAAGCTTTTGAAAAAGTAAATCACTAAAAATATAATGAGCCAATTCTACAAGCTTTCAGGATCTAAGATGGTTCAAGGTAACACTTGTAAGTTAAATTGGCACATCCCCTTGGCCCACTTTAAAAAAATAGAGGAACTTTTTTTTTTGGGGAGGATGGGATGAAGGCAATGTTTGAAAATTGGTCCAGATAGCAATTTTGCTTTTATCATTCATTCAAAATTCAAATAGTGCTATAATAACTCTGCCTTAAGAAAACAACAGTGCCAACTTAGCCTTGAGTTGATTGTATCTGTACCACTCCAGTTTCATGGTTTACACAAGTCATGTTAATCCGGAATGGAAACGAACACTGGGAGGCTTCTCTGGATAATCTTTGTCACAAAATAACTTCAACTGATATATGCGTCCCTCATGCACAGACTGTCAGCAAAGATAATGTGAAATTATTTTTTAGAATTGCATTCACAAATAGCTTGCAAAAATATTTTTAACAAATGAAAGAAATTAGCACCCTCCAGCACTAATTTCCATCAAAATTTACACACGTAACACTCACAAATCAGCAGCATACGAACCATCAAAAAGCATGCCAAGAACTTTAGAAACCAAAAGGACAGAAGATAAGATAAGAGATTGATGAGGAAATTATAAAGAATGTACATAACTTGTTGCACTTGGCGTCTTGACCTGACCTACTGCAGAAGTAATGCCACAATAGTTATAATCTATCCAGTTTGAAACTATGGCTGTTGACTACCAAATTAAGCTAAATCCAAGGTCGGAGGTAGAAACAAGATTTGATTTTAAAAAAAGGGCAATCTCAAGGAAACAATCTCCTTAAGTAGATCAAGAAAAAAGATCAACCATGCATACTGATACTAACTATATAAACTAGAGAAAAAGTTTTTATATTACATGAGGCGTATGCGAATTTCAAACTGCTATTTTCATGCCAAATCACATTTATGAATTGATATACGATGCATAAAAAAAAAGAATTCATCTTATACAACCTATTTGACCATGATAGTCTAGACAAAGGAGATGCTCACATTGTGGGGACCTATAATGGTGCCAGTCCACGAGCGCATATAGATATCATCTCCGTCATCCATTCCATAGCTCACAGTACCATCACCAATTCCTTTTTCTCCACGCTCAAGTTCCTCCAACAATCTGAAATTTCGAGGAACTACAAAACGGGGGAATAATTAGAATGCCAGTTTCCTTTTTCTAACCCAGCGACTGATCACCTACAAGGCTACAACAGGCGTAAAGTGCAAGAGAATGATAAGAAGAGAGTCAATTTTCAGCCATTCACACATGACCTGTGAGATCTAAGTGCAGCATGAGTACGATAAGAAGGTAATCTTCAAAACAAATCCTTTGAAAATAGGATAAATATCAATTTATGTCCAAACGTTTTGCGATTTTTCACTTAATGTCCCAACATAAGCATATATTTATTTTGATCCCTAACGTTTCAGAAAATTTCACTTAATGTCCCGTCGATCAATTTCCGACGTACAAATACTTACGTGGTTGTCAGAATTCTATTTTGGACTCCACATCATTATAAAAATGAAATAAAAACGTGAAAAACTAATCCAAAAAAGAAATGGAATGACGTCGTTTCATAGGACATTTTTCACTTTTTTATTTAATTTTTATATTGATATAAAGCCCAGTATGGAATTCTGACAGTCACGTAAGCGTTTGTATGTCGGAAATTGATTGGCATGACATTAAGTGAAATTTTCTAAAACGTTAGGGATCCAAATAATAATATTCTTACGTTGGGACATTAAGTGAAAAATCGCGAAACATTAGGACATAAACTGATATTTACCCTTGAAAATATAATTGGCCAAACCACTAAGAAAACAGAATCGTGAAAATTACTGCCACTAATTGGGATATGATCGAGCGAGAATCTAAATAGACATTTCTTTATACTGTTGAAAATGCCAAACAGAGAATAAAAGCAGTCCACAACCTCGAAACTCCATATTATCGGAAAATCAAACATTTTTCGTTGAGACAACTCATTACATGTAGAATTAGAATCAGTTCGTGTGTTCAGTTTGTTAATAACTCACACATAGTAGAAACAAAGAGCAACGAAACCATGAACATATCAAATGGAAAGGCACCGCACATTCAATTTGATTGTGTAACAAGAGCCTCACGAGATCTTTCAATGTCTTTACACCTCGAGTAGGGAAATTTCAAGTCGATAACTAATTCCCAAAAAATCAACGGGTGAAATTCATAATCTTGAGAAATAAAACTAGGTAAGATCAAATATATGTATGGCAATCAAAATTAAGAACAATATATCTAATTCAGATCCGCAACTAAAATCTCAAGCAATCTTCCTTTTAGAAAATTGAAAGGCTTAAACCCATGAAACACAACCACTCATTTGCAGATTGCTATAGGGAACATGAAAATCAAGACAAATCCGAAATTAATAGCATTTAAGGAATATCTCGTTAAGAGGGGGAAATCTTTACCCACGACGCTGGATCCTCCTGAGCCAAGAGTCATGGTGTAGTGGTTGGGTTTCTGCGTAGAGATTGATTTGATCGAGGAGAAAGAAAATTGGTGAGAGAAGAGAGAGAATCTGAGGAGTAACGCGAGGTGAACTGGTGAAGAGGTTGAAAGGGTTTGAGAACTTGAGAGAAAGGGAAAAAGCTACGGTGCAATGCTCCAAAATTCATTATTTTTCACTCCCTCCATCAAATTCGTTACTTGATTTTGATGATACGAATTTTAATAAATCAGAATTAATCGAATTCATACATTTCCCTTTACTCCATAGGGCCTTCACAATTGAGATCGTGGATTTGTGCTAACCTCGACGAGGAGGATAAAACTAATTAATAAAATAAATGATAGAATACTCCGATCGGTTCAATCAATCCCTCTTCACGACCAATCGATACAAATATACGATATTGATTCGATTGTTCACACGAGGAAGACGCAACAAAACACTTTTCTCAATCCTCAAAGAGGTGATGCAAGGTCTACTTCACCAAATTCGTAACTTGACTTTGATAGATGCAATTTTAATAAATTGTAATGAATATAGAGTAAATAAATATAAAAAAATGGATCATAAGGATAATAAATGAATATATTAATGGATATTAGATATAAAAAGGTAGATCATGAGTGATTTTTTTTATAAATAAGTGAATAGATTTAGGGTAAAAATATGAAGTTGATGTTTAAAAAAAAGTGAACATTTTTTGTTGACGGACCAAAATGGAATTAAATGAACGTATTTGGTGGACGGTGATAGTATTATTTTTTTGATATAATGAGGAACCTGCAATCATTGGCGGACCCATAGGAGGGGCAGTGGAGGCCCCCCCGGTCTTAAAAAATTAGTAGGTATATATATGTATTTTTCATATAATTGTTAAAATAGATTAATATTTTTTGTTATGGTAGAATTGTGTATTTTATGTGATAGAGATATTGAGTTGATTTTCCTTTTGTCATTATTGCTGTTAAGTTTTTTAGTATCTTAGTGAAAATATATTTACATCTAATTTTTGATGATGTGCAAAGTTATGAACAATACGACTTTTATTTGGATACAATTATTGTATATTTTATTCTTTAATTGAAAACTTGATATCCTATACCATTAAACATTTTCTACTATTATATTATTCTATCATTTTATGCTTGTTTATAATGGTGCATGTATCAATAATTAGAAATATATTTTGCTTTTACACTATACTATCAAGAATTGAAGTTTAAATTCAATAAAGCTTTGTTTTGTAGTTCTTTCTTCATAATTTAGAAGATTGTAAATTAGAGTTCATTTCAAATATTATTATTATTTAGGTAGATGAAAGCATATATGTTTCATTTTCATCAGTTAATTGATCTATCCATCCAAACTAAAAAATTAAAGAGAAATATTGTGAGATGGTCATATTTAACCTTTTTTGATATAGTGATATAATTTAAATAGAGTTATAGTGGTATTAAAATTATTATTTATTTCAAAGTTTAATTTTAAAATTCTTCTTATAGATTTATAAATTATATATTCCCTCCATCCACAAAATTCATTTACTTATTTCCTCTTTGGACCATCAATGAGAAACGTTTACTTTCCTCTTACGGATATGATCCCACGTAACCTCCTCATATGTTATGGGTCCCCTCTCCACTAACTTTATATTCAATATAATTTATTAAAACTTTGCCACTAAAATTTGTAAACAAATTTGGTAGATTTAAATGAGTAATTATTTGGACCCCTAAATAAAAAGTGCGGGTCCGCCACGCCTACTGATCGCTACATATGGTGCGTACTAGTTATATTTCACGCCCTATATAATAAAACAAAACCACATGACAAATAAACCACACTTGAAAAATCGGATATGACAAAATCAAACACATAAAGGCGTTTAATGGAGTTTTGAACCTATAACATCTCGATCACAAGAACCCACCTTAATCATTGGCCGTCCTATGGACTCCAAAATTCATTTATTGCACAAAACATTTATTTGTAAAGTTCGAAATACTTGTGCATACTATACTCATAAATAAATGACCCATATACGTCACGTTATCTATTATGCGCACTGCTCAAATATGATTAACGTTATTTTATTTTATATTTATTAAATTATGATTGAAATCATATCAAATTTATAAAATACATAAAATGAAGCACGATATATTCTTTTCACCTTCAATACTTTAATAAATCAAAGTTCGGTTAACAAATAAGCTTTATATTTTTATGTAATATGTAAATTCGATGATCATGATCTATTAGGTATGAGAAAAAAATAAAATAAAAAGTTGTAAGTTCTTGTTCAAGATTATCTCAAGTTTGTGATCAAGATTATCTCAAGAACGTAGATTGAAAACCAAAATATTCAAGCGAAGAAAAACACAAATGGTTTACGTGGTTCGATCTTTCGATCTACATCCACGGAGAAGAAGAAGATTTTGCTATATGCTTATGGAGAAGAAGAGTACAATATAGAATACATTCGTGAGTCAATTGCTTCTGTCAAGAAGATTCTCAGACTTTTCTCAATCTATATCTATCTCCTTAATGAAATAAACTCTCATACGTGTATAATGAATGAGCTGCCTTTTCCCATGCAAACGTGCAGCCTTTTATAAACTCTCAACTAAACCATAACTACCAAACAGATGCTAACCGTTTCTTGTTGAAAGCTACTGGTTTGCTTAGTTGATATATTGAAGGCACACTTCACAAATCTCCACCTTGCCTCAATACAGCACAATCATATCCTTCCCCTCTTATTTCTCATAGTGAATAACTTTCACTAATTCCATGCAGTATCTGAACTTAGATGAAGGTAGAGCCTTAGTTAACGCATCTGCAGCATTCTCCTCTGTGGCTATCTTAGTCACTTTTACAATCCCTTTGTTCACCACGTCTCGCACGAAATGGTACCTTACATCAATGTGTTTTGATCTCTCATGAAACACATGATGTTTGGTTAAATGTAAGGCACTTTGGCTGTCGCATTTTATTTCCACAACTTCTTGAATTAATCCAAATTCGCTTATCATCCCTTTCAGCCATATTGCCTCTTTCATTGCTTCTGTCATAGCCATGAACTCGGCTTCAGTTGTTGAAAGGGCTACAACACTTTGCAACATCGACTTCCAACCGATGCACGACCGAACAAAGTAAATACGTACCCCGTTTGAGATTTTCTGCTGTCTATGTTAGATGCAAAATCTGAATCCACAAAACCAAATAAAGGGTCTGACTCCTTATCTTCATTTTCTGGAATAAAATTCCAACTTTAGATGTCCCTCGGATATACCTCATTATCCATTTTAGAGCTTCCCAGTGATCTTTCCCAGGTTCTGTCATGAACCGGCTAGCCACACTTAAAGCGTGAGCCACATCAGGTCTTGTACACACCATGGTGTACATGATACTCCCAACAACATTTGCATAGGGCACGTGACTCATCTCTATCCTTTCAGCCTCAGTGTTTGGTTTCTGAACCTCAGAAAGCTTTGTATGATGTGCCATAGGAGTCGTGACTGATTTGCTTTCATTCATTCTGAATCTCTTCAATATCTTCAAGATGTAATCTTCTTGTTTTAGCCATAGTTTCCCTTTTTCTCTATCTCTTACTATGTCCATTCCCAGAATCCTTTTGGCATCTCCAAGAAACTTCATCTCAAAAACTGATTGCAGTTTCGCTTGAGATCTTCAATACTGTTCTATTGCTTCCGGCTATTAGCATATCATCTACGTACAGAATGTAAAAGTTTTATCTCCATCTTCTGCTTGTTTCATATACACACAAGTGTCATACTTTGACCTAATATATCCTATCTTGCTCATGAAATCATCGAATTTTCTATTCCATTGTCTCGAACTTTGCTTAAGACCATATAGAGATTTCTTTAGAAGACATACCTTATCCTTATTTTCAGGCTGAATAAAACCATCCGGCTGCTCCATATAGATAGTTTCTTCTAAATCCCCATTCAAGAAAGCTATTTTCACGTCTAATTGTTCGAGCTCCAAGTTAAACTGAGCTACCATAGATAGTAGAATTCTAATAGAGCAATGCTTTACTACCGGTGCAAAAACTTCATTGAAATCAATCCCTTCCTTTTGAGTGTATCCTTTCGCAACCAATCTTGCTTTATACCTTGTCTGCTCGGTTTTCCCAACTTCAAACTTTTTCTTGAAAATCCATTTACATCCTACTACCTTTTGCATCCGAGGTCTGTCCACTAATATCCAAGTCTTATTTTTATAAAGAGATTCTAGTTCGTCATTCATGGCCCTCAACCAATCTTTTGCTTCATTTCCCTTTACGGCCTCATCATAGCTCCTAGGCTCTTGGTACTCCAGTTCCTCTGCCATGTTCAATGCATAAGCTACCATATCTGCATTTCCATATCTCATCGTGGGTTTGGATATCCTTTTAGCTCTATCCCTGACCAGCTGATAATTTCTCAGCTCATCATTACTGTTGGCATTTCTTTCTTCATCCTTCACTATTCTGTGGTCTTGTTGCTCATTACTCGTATTCTCATGGAAATCTGGGTTTGTTTCAAGCTCCACCTCAAAACCTTTTCTGAAACTTTCTTTAACCAGATCACTGTCGTTTCCAGCCTCTGTCTTAGACAATGGAAATACATCTTCTCTGAATACCACATCACGGCTGATCAAGATTTTTTGTCCTCCAGAATCAAGGTTCCATAATCTGTATCCTTTCACTCCCTTTTCATATCCCAGCATTAAGCACCTCTGTGCCCTTGCTTCCAGTTTATCTCGTTTCATATGTGCATATGCTAAACTAGGGATGTCAACGGCGGTCTTTACCGGACCGATCCGGAACTGCTCAAAGCCCATTAAAATTTTAAGACAACGGTTCGGTTCAGCCCGATTTCGAACCGTTTGGACCGGACGGTCAAGACCCGCCCGCTTTGTCCGATTCGGTCCGACCCGATCTTTTTTTTTTTTTTTTTAAAAAATTTGAGCATTACATATCCACTTTTTCTATAACAAGATTTTCTGTTTGAGTGTAATTACAAAATATTAATTAATTTACTAAAACCATCATCTACCAAAAACGTGTAAATTAAAACCGATAAATTTTTATAATTGGAGGTGTGACATGAAAAATATTTGTATAAATTATATATATATATATATATATATATATATATATATATATATATGCTCGATTTTATCCTGTTTTAATGTCTAATTTGTATTTCTTTATATATATATATATATATATATATATATATCAATATATATGGTGTTTATTATTAGAATAAAACCAAAAGGAAAAAAGTTGAAGTACCATAAGAGAAAAACGTTCGAGATTGTCACAAGTATATTTTACTAAAGGATAGAAAGTAAAGTTGCTCATCTTCTAAAAGAAACAAATTATAAATTTTTAAATGTATAAATAGAGTACAAATCAATTCCTATGACCAACCGAGTTTAAGAAGAACAGGCAAGTTGCCTTTCCCGACATTTCGACTTCATCAGTAATTGCCTAATTGGCCAAGCATGGCATTTACGAAAATCACTTCAATTTCGTACATTGAATGCTCCAAGCCAAACCAGTTGTTATCATAAACAAACCAGATCTAGATAATTATGATATATTTTCAATCTACTAAAGGATAGAAAGTAATTTTCAATATATCATAATGTAGAGATTGTCACAAGTATATTTTACTAAAGGATAGAAAGTAAAGTTGCTCATCTACTAAAGGATGCTTACAACAGTAGCAAACTTTTTAAAACCGAAACTGATGTATAAAATTTTAATCTTTTTATACTTTTCTTTATAATTGGAATAACTTCTATTTATCTTTTCCAATTTTGAATTAAAGTCGAAGAAACGATTGAAACAAAAATCGAAAGAAATTTATGGCTAGAAGAAAGAAACACGGGTAATAATCATTTGGAATGTACCAATTATATAAAATTAAACGATGTTAGAAAATGTCAGTGATATTTTCAAAATAACGATACGAGGACGAAAACACGTTAATTTGTTGAAATTTGAAATATGAAATTAAAATTTTGGGGATTTGGGTGTAGCGCCCAACGGGTAACCGCTAGCAATGGGTAATACCCGATCCGGATCCATAACTTGATGGTCCGGATCCGTCCGAATCCGATGTTTATCGGGCGGTTCGCAACCGTAACCAATACTAATTTATTGGTTCGGTCCGGTAAAGCCCGTCCGTTGACATCCCTATGCTAAACATCCAAATACTCTCATCATCGAGTAGTCTCCTTAGTTCCATACCACATATAATCTGGAGTGTGGAATTCAATAGCGCTGGAGGGGCATTTGTTAATCTGATGTACAGCCGTATTTGCCCCTTCTCCCCAGAATTTTCTCGGCAATCCCGACCTTATGATCATGCACCTAACCCTTTCCAAAATAGTCCTATTCATTCTTTCGACAACACCATTTTGTTGGGGGTTGCCAGGGACAGTCCTATGTCTCTTGATACCTTTATCATGACAAAAGTTTGTGAATTATGAAGATAGAAATTCCAAACCGTTATCCGTCCTTAAACATTTTAGGGAGCTACCTTTCTCTACCTCCACCTCTATACACCAATGTTTAAATTTCACAAATGCCTCAGACTTGGACTTCAAAATGTATATCCAGGTTTTTCTTGAGTAGTCATCTATAATTGATAAGAAAAATCTTCCACCCCCTATAGTTTCCGTTCTAGAGGGCCCCCATAAATCTGCATAGGCATAGTCTAAAGGTGAAGGTGAGGTGTGTTTACCTTTTGGATACGGTAGCTTCTTACTTTTCCCCAGAATGCAAGCTTCGCAGGTCTTCACTTGGAACTGATTTTGATTCTTGATCACATTTTGTCGCTGTAGTTCAATTAGACCCTTTTGACCTATGTGGCAAAGTCTTTCATGCCAGATCATAGATTCATCCATGCTGCTAACTTCAGACTCACCCACGACAGTATGAGCTTGTAGATAATATAGGCTGTTTCTTCTGATTCCCTTCATCATCACTCTATCATTTTTCATGACATGAATGCATCCATTTTCGGATTTGAAATTGAAGCCTTTTGACTCCAATATTCCTAATGAAATGAGATTTCTTTTGAGTTGTGGAATGTATCTTACATCAGACAGAATCTTAATGGACTCGTCATGTACTTTCAGCTTTATGCTTCCTATTCCTTTCACTTGGCACACTTGGTCATTTCCCAGAAGAACAGAACCCACTTCTTGAGCCTTAAAATCTATGAACCATTCTTTATTTGGGCACATGTGGAAGCTACAACCCGAGTCAAGAATCCATTCATTTTCAATGTTTCTTTCACATACGTTCATGATTTCACCTTCTTCATCCTTCTTCAACTGATCTGCATTAAATGTGGTCTTTCCTTTTTCAGCCTGAAGCCTCTTCCAAGTATAGCAATCTCTTCTTAAAGGCCCAGATTTCTTGCAGTGATGGCATTTTTGAGTTTCTCTTGTATCAGGGTCCTTTCCCTTTCCTTGCATGAACTTTCTTTGCTGGAACTGATTCTGTTTCTTGAACCCTTTTATGTTTAATCCTTCAGCATCTCTTTCCGGTTTATCCTCGATGCTCTTTTGCAGTTCCTTTGCTCTTAGGGCGCATTGAACCTCTTCGATCGTTATGGCATTTTCCCTTCCGTAGAGCATTGCATCTTTTAGGTGTTCAAAACTCTTGGGTAGCGCGTTTAACAGCAAGATCGCCTTATCCTCATCCTCAAGCTTCACATCAAGATTTTCCAAATCATCCAGAGATTTGTTGAAATCATCTAACTGGTCCCCGATAGCCTTTTCGTCTGAGAATCTGCATGAGTATAGGCGCTGCTTCATATACAATCGATTTGCCAGAGACTTTGTCATGTACAAAGTCTCAAGTTTGTTCCAAACTTCCGCTGCAGTCGATTCACGCGCAACCTCCCTTAGCACTTTGTCACCCAAACATAGAATAATGGCGCTGTGTGCTTTCTCTAAGATTTTAGTCTTTTGAGCTTTCGATAATGATTCGGATAATGCCTTTTCTCCCTTCAATGCATCGCCCAAACCCTGTTGTATTAGGAGGGCCTTCATCTTGATTCTCCATAATCCAAAGTCATTCTTCCCCGAGAATTTCTCTGCCTCGAATTTCGCCGAAGTCATCTTTGTAGGGAAAACATATGTTAACCCTCGCCCCGAGGATCCATCTTGGATATTTAATTCACCATACATTGATTATAAACCTAGCATGCGTCTATATAATTAAATCGCAACACGTTGGGGTTTTCACGTGTTTACATTTGGATCTGAAGAGGTCGATGGAACGAGATGAACGGATCGAACGGATCGGACTCGTGCTTTGACCTTCTGGACTGTATCCCGGTTGCCCAATCTCCAACGTCGAGTGAGGACGATCTATGAAGAATGCTTCGGAAAATCACCCAATACTCTCTCTTCACAACTTTCGAAATTCTCTCTCAATGGACAATGAGGGGGCCGAAATTCTTGTGTGAATTATGTGAGCATTAACCTAGACTTTATCTCATACCTTATATTTATAATGCACTACCTTAATCCCATATGGAAATTACCATAATCCTATATGGAAATTACCATAATCCTATATGGAATATTACCATAATCTCGTGATTATTTCCATACTCTCGTGATTATTTCCATACTCTCAGGATTATTACCATAATCTTATATGGAAAGGATCTATGCATATACCATAAATATAATTATATCCTTATGGATAAAGAGAATAAAATCTTGCCATAGAGAGCTACTAGGGGCGCCGATTTTCTTGAGCTACGGGCCTGGATGGGCCAGCCCAGGGATCAAATGCAAGGAATAAAGATGGGCCTCAAATAAATTAATTATCTTATGTTCAAATTCATAACATAAATTAATTTATAAACATTCGATCATGCCACTAGAGAAAGAATGTTGACTTACCCCTTTATTACCGAAGTTGAGTCGGGCTTGCACTTAGACATTACGAATCCCCGTATTTAAGATATCGAACGTCCATTAATCATTTATAGCAATCATCGCTTAAAACGATTAATAACTTCATTTCTTAAGTAGTACCACTCAACCTTATTATTGTACTTGAGCTAACTCAACTGCGCAGGGTTTAGTACAATAAACCTTTGAGCTCCTTAAGGGGCGTCATCATCCTAAACGGATACGGTGACTCGACTGAGATAACTAGCGTGACATACAAGATCGCCACCACCCAAGACGCGGAGAATCTTGGGTTAGAACATATAACCCTCACTCATAACAAGTCAAAGTGATGGTCGAGAACTCATACTCACCTAATACCTTATCGAGGTTTAGATCATCGTAAGTCACCGAGATCTTGGTTCTTCACGACGGTCGAAGAAGAACACATCTCACTGTGATCCTTCAATACGTCGTAGACGCATCAAAGATAGACAAGCAACTAAGTCAAGTCACTTATCTATCTCGCAGCCCTAAACCGACAACTCGTCCTTAAGTCGTCTCAACAGTGAAACTTTTATATCTCATTAAGCTCGACCAATCATACGCACTTCGTGATCTTCTACACATCGTATGATCTAACTTATATATGAGATAAGGGGACACGATATATGCAATCAAGTATTCAAATCGGATAGGAGATTGTAATAGTGGTAACAGAAACATTGTATACAAGCTCAACCAAACGCTTTCAAGATACAAATCCAACAATCTCCCACTTATACTAAAGCAAACTTTTAGTATACAATGTGTCTTTCTACTAGCTATTACAAACAACCATCACTTTGCTTCTCCCACTTATACAAAAGTTTCCTTTCTAAGTGGGTGCCATCAAGCGCAATCCAAGTCCTCTAACGTGTCCATCGTAGACTTTTGCGGCGAGCTCTTCGTGAATGGATCCGCTAGATTTTCCGTCAGATCAATCTTTTCAATCAAGACGTCACCTCATCTAACGATTTCTCGTATGACATGGTACTTTCTCTCTATGTGTTTGGTCGCCTTGTGGGTCCGTGGTTCCTTCGAGTTTGCCACTGCACCTGAGTTATCACAGTAAACTATGATACTCTTGGGCAAACCGGTACCACATCTAGATCCATGAGTAGTTCTTGAACCATACACCTCCTTAGAAGCCTCCGGCGGCTACATATTCGGCTTCCATGGTAGAGTCTGCAATGCATCGCTGCTTTGCACTCCGCCAGGATACGGCTCCACCTCCCAAGGTAAACACATAGCCCGAGGTTGACTTTTTCTCATCACGGTCAGCTTGGAAATCCGAGTCTGTATAACCCAAAGGCATTAGACTATCTGCATGGTAAACTAGCCTATAATCTCGAGTCCTTTTCAGGTACTTGAGTATATGCTTTATCGCAATCCAATGAGCTTGTCCAGGGTTAGATTGATATCTAGCTACTATGCTCACCGCATAGCGTATATCGGGCCTCGTGCATAGCATTAGTACATGAGACTTCCTACGGTGAAGCGTAAGGAACTTGTCTCATTTCCTCTATCTCCTTTGCAACATAGGTGATTGCGTTTTGAAAAGGAACGCCATGTCCGAAGGTAGCAATCCTTTCTTGGCGGTCTCGCATACTAAAACGAGTAATCACAATATCAATGTAAGACGCCCGAGATAAGCTCAATATTTTCTTCTTGCGATCTCGGTAAACCTTGATCCCAAGAATGTACGCATCTCCTAAGTCTTTCATTTGAAACCGATCGGATAGCCAACTCTTTACGTCGATAACACTTCACGTTGTTGCCAACTAGAAGGATGTCATCTACATAAAGTGCAAAAATACCACATCACCGTTGACATCTAACCGATACACACAACTCTCGCTAGGCAACTGGGTAAATCCATAGGACTTTACTACCTCGTCAAAGCGTAAGTTCCATGATCGGGAGGCTTGCTTAAGTCCATAAATGGACTTCTTAAGCTTCCATACTAGATGCTCTTCACCCTTTACCACATAACCTTCAGGTTGCTGCATATAGATGTCTCTACCTTCCTCAAGGTAACCGTTTAGAAAAGCGGTTTTAACATCCATTTGCCAAACCTCTAGGTTCAAGTGGGCTGCTATGGCTCTGATGAAAAGGTCTCATCGAAATCGATGCCCTCAATCTGAGTGTACCCTTTCGCCACAAGCCTGGCTTTGAAAGCCGAAACCTCTCCATCGGAATCTCTCTTCCTCTTGTATATCCACTTACTACCTATGGCTTCCTTGCCATCTGGTAGAGGTGTCTTTTCATATACATCCATAGCCGTTATGGACTCCATTTCTAAGTCCATAGCGGTGTGCCATGATCTTGCATCAATATCTTGTATCGCCTCCTTGTATGTCCATGGGTCGATTATTGCATGTTCGTCTGCTGGGACTAAATCCGAAGATTCACCCACGAACATAAATCGCTCGGGTTGACGAACAACCCTCCCACTACGACGAGGTTCTACAGGCACAATGGCAACGGTGGGTGCAGAAACTTGTGGTTCTCTATCTAGCACAACTTGCTGGGTAGGTACCACTTATGCGGTCGGTATCTCCAAGGAACTCGACCCACTTCAATTTCTTGAAGTATCTGTGTCGATCCTCCCACTAGACTCGATATCTCGCACCTTTGGCCTAATCGGTGGTGGAATACGATCATCTTCTAATTCTTGAAGAATGATATTAACTTTGGACTTATGATTTTCATATAATCCTCTTCAAGAATCGGGCATTAGTGCTAATAATGACCTTCGATCCTTAGACTATAGAATAAACCACCTTCGTTCCTCTAGGATAGCCAATAAACGACCTTGCGTCGATCTAGCCTCCAACTTGTCGACCCTTTTGTTCAAAGACATGTCTTTCGCCCATATCCTTATGTGGCTTAAACCGGGCTTGCCAAACCACAACTCGAAAGGGTCTTTTCGATGACTTGGACGGTACTAGATTTAGCAAGTATGCCATCTCTCTAGGCATATCCCGAACGAAATAGGCAATGTAGCATAACTCATCATAGATCTAACCATTTCCAAAAGAGTCCTATTTCTTCGCCTCGACACACCATTTGTTTGTGGTGTGCTTGAAGTCTTGTTGGGATGTAATCCCACACTTCACTAGATAGTCCATAAACTCGTTATCGAGGTATTCGCCACCGCGATCGGATCATGATGACTTGATACTCTTACCTAGCTTCGCTCCACCTTCGCCTTAAACTCTTTGAATTTCTCAAAGCATTCGACTGCGGTGAAGCGGTATATGTATCCGCACTTGAGTAATCGTCAATGAAAGTGATAAAATACTTGTACCAAGACGAGCTTGTGGACATCGCCCACACAGTCGAATCGACTAACTCCAACATTTCTTTGGCTCTATAACCCTTCGCTTTGAAGGGTGCAGTCGACATCTTACCTTCTATACAGATTCGCAGATGGGAACGGAGTAACCGTGAGATTACCCAACGCCCATTCTTAACCAGGTCTTTGGATCCTATTTAGATTGATGTGACCTAATCTAAGATGCCGAGAGAAAGTAGAGTCATCTTCAAGAAAACTTTCTCTTTTTGGGTTTGATGAAGATGCAACATAGTTATAGGTATTATGTTTTGCGTAAATAGTATAAAGCGAATTATATAAGGTGCCAACACGAGATAACCGTCATTTCTTATGATAGAAACACCACTATCAAAAATAACGTAATATCCATGAGTAAATAATTTCAAACAGAAACAAGGTTCCACGAAAATCCGCACATATAAAACGTCTTTCAAAACTAAAACTGTTGTCCCAAAACATAAAGAAACATCTCCAATCGCAATGCTTGACTTTCGCGCGTTGCCCATGGAGATCGTTATCTCGCCATCAAACAGCTCCCTTGTCCGTAGGAACCCACGCAGGTGTAACAAACATGATCGATTCGCCAGATCTACTACCCAAGAATGGGTAGAACAAGTCGCTAAACATGTTTCACATACTAAAGCAAACGGCGTACTGAGCCTTGAGCATAGGGCACTTGGCCTTCAATGCCCGGGCCCACCGCACTTGAAGCACTTGCCTTCTCCTTCGGCTTCTTCAAGCCTCCGGTGGCAACCATGTTCTTGCTCCCATTACTCCCACTATTTCCTTGCCTCTACCACCTTTGGTACCCCTTTTTCTATTTCCATTTTGCGATGAAAATTTTGGGCCCTTAGATGTGCTAGCAAGAGCATGTGCTCCTTTCCCATAACTCCTTCCGCAGCAACGAGATCATTAAGCAACTGACTAAGTGTAAACTCGGTCTTGCTCATGATCGCATTCACGCGAAAGTTCTCAAAAGACTTGGGCGATGTATTGAGGATGATATCGACCTTGGCCGCCGTCAATACCTCCTCCCAACCGATCAAGACTATCCATGAGATGAGTCATGTGGGAGACATGTTCATGGACCGAACTTCCTTCTTCCATCTTACACGCCAAGATTTCTCTCATTGTGTGGAAGCGGACTGTCCGATCCGACTGCCCAAACTTACTCTCGAGACTTGACCAAATATCAGTCGCGTCTACCATCGATCGATGTCAGCATTGCAAGCCTTTGGACATAGTAGTCATCATATAGCATTTAGCCATATTGTTTGACTTATTCCAAAGTCCGCTTGACTCTCATTGCTCATTAGTCGATCGTCGATAAGGGCATCGGGTTTAGGAGTAGTGAGAACAAACATGTGTTCTTCAATGATAAGAACATATTCCATGTTTCGTTTCCACTCGATAAAATTTGGACCGGATAAGCGATTTTGTGCGAGCATATTGATAATCGGTAAGAGACATATCTCGAAGCGATAATGTAAAACACATAAGCATACGATCGCAAATAATTCGTAATAATAATATTGTAACCTTTTGATAAAACAATATTAATTGAAACCTCCAATCGCCAAGGAATCCCACATGCAAGCCACGCGTGTGGGCGTTTACATGAACCCCCGACTGCACTAAAATATACCTTTTAGTCGTTTAATTTCAATCCATGTCAACTTATCCTTATGACAAATGAAATTAACGATTGGATCTTACTAGACCACATCACTATCGCAAGAAGGGACTTCATGGAAGTTGTACTGAGGTGATGTCTAAGCATTGACCACAATTTTAACAAATAAAATGAATTATTAGAATTGGTATACTCATTCGGACCATACCGCTTCAATTCAAATTCTTTTGTTATCTCATTTTATATCTATCTCAGAGAACTTATGAAAATCGCACATGCAAGCCACGCGTGTGGATCGTTTACACATGAAACTCCCACTTCTCAATAGATTTAAAATGTTTTATTTAGAAATCTCATCTAACAAACTTATGATAAGCAAGTGCAAGCAAGCCACGCGTGTGGACGTTTACTCACATTAAATCCTCACTTTGTTTAGAGATCAAAAGTGGAGGTCTTGACATTTTAATTTGAAAAATTAATTTGTCGGGTTGCTTGCTTAGTCTTTTTATTCAAAAGGTTTGTCCATGCGATCACGTAATCCTAGATGCTTTTCTATAGAACTCAACATGTAAAACATGCTTGCGAAATTCTAAAATATGCTTGATAAACGCGATAAACCTAGCATGCTTACTATGCGCATCCAATTACGTAAAACACTTAAAGGTTTGTCAACGTAATATAAACATACATAGCATGCTACTGCATAAATTAAACATCCACGACATGCATATGAATGATAAAATAAAATAAAATAAAGCGTTAAGCCCAATCGTGAAACCGCACATTTAAATCTAATCTATTACATAGATTTACAAAGTACGCAATTAAACTTGACAGGCCTCGCGTGCGGGCACGGACCGGATTCAACAAATAGGCCTCGCACCGCAGTGCGGACCGAAAAATCTGGATTGGGCTGGAAAAACGGGTCTGGGCCGGGTCGGCCCAATCTCTTGGGCAGCGCTAGGCAAAGCCCACCGCGCCCGACCTTGCGTTTGCGCTGCTCGCGTGTTCCTCGCGGGCTACCTCACGGTCGCTAATGCGACCGCGACCCGTCGAGCACGCGTGCGCGGCCACGCCCCGAGCGCCGAACATCTGCCGAGAGATGTCGTCGCCACCGATCGAAACTTCGCGACCGCGAAGTCCGCTCATGCGCCGGGTTTCTCGCGCGACGCGCCCGCCCCCGCTAGCTCGCCGCGGCCGAGTAGCCTCGCGGGTAATCTCGCGACATGAGCTCGCTTCGCTAGCGCCAGGATCTCGCGCGAGAACGCGCGCCCCGTCGCCCGCGGCCCTCGCGATCGCCCTCGCGACCGCGAGGCTCGCTTCATGAAACCGCCCGACGATTGCCGAGACTGTTTTCCGTCGTTTCGTTCTTCGTTCTTTCGTCTTCGTTCTTCTTTACGGATAAGATTTACGAATAAAATCTAATCTAACCACGGATTTTCTCGTGGTGTAAAAACAAACCCAACAAAAATAATAAGCGAGCCACGATGAGCGTCGGATCCACAATTAATTAAACGCACGTAATAATCAAACGTGAATTAATCCAGCAGAGCCAAGATTACGATCCTGTGCTCGATACCAGTGTAGGAAAACATATGTTAACCCTCGCCCGAGGATCCATCTTGGAAATTTAATTCACCATACATTGATTATAAACCTAGCATGCGTCTATATAATTAAATCGCAACACGTTGGGGTTTCACGTGTTTACATTTGGATGCGAAGAGGTCGATGGAGCGAGATGAGCGGATCGAACGGATCGGACTCGTGCTTTGACCTTCGGGTCGTATCCGGTTGCCCAATCTCCAACGTCGAGTGAGGACGATCTATGGAGAATGCTTGGAAAATCACCCAATACTCTCTCTCACAACTTTGAAATTCTCTCTCGATGGACAATGAGGGGGCCGAAATTCTTGTGTGAATTATGTGAGCATTAACCTAGACTTTATCTCATACCTTATATTTATAATGCACTACCTTAATCCCATATGGAAATTACCATAATCCTATATGGAAATTACCATAATCCTATATGGAATATTACCATAATCTCAGGATTATTTCCATACTCTCAGGATTATTTCCATACTCTCAGGATTATTACCATAATCTTATATGGGAAGGATCTATGCATATACCATAAATATAATTATATCCTTATGGATAAAGAGAATAAAATCTTGCCATAGAGAGCTACTAGGGGCGCCGATTTTCTTGAGCTACGGGCCTGGATGGGCCAGCCCAGGGATCAAATGCAAGGAATAAAGATGGGCCTCAAATAAATTAATTATCTTATGTTCAGCCCAGAACATAAATTAATTTATAAACATTCGATCATGCCACTAGAGAAAGAATGTTGACTTACCCCTTTATTACCGAAGTTGAGTCGGGCTTGCACTTAGACATTACGAATCCCCGTATTTAAGATATCGAACGTCCATTAATCATTTATAGCAATCATTGCTTAAAGCGATTAATAACTTCATTTCCTTAAGTAGTACCACTCAACCTTATTATTGTACTTGAGCTAACTCAACTGCGGGGTTTAGTACAATAAACCTTTTGAGCTCCTTAAGGGCGTCATCATCCTAGCGGATACGGTGACTCGTCTGAGATAACTAGCGTGACATACAAGATCGCCACCACCCAAGATGCGGAGAATCTTGGGTTAGAACATATAACCCTCACTCATAACAAGTCAAAGTGATGGTCAAGAACTCATACTCACCTAATACCTTATCGAGGTTTAGATCATCGTAAGTCACCGAGATCTTGGTTCTTCACGACGGTCGAAAGAAGAACACATCTCACCGTGATCCTTCAATACGTCGAGACGCATACCCGCATAGACAAGCAACTAAGTCAAGTCACTTCTTATCTATCTGCAGCCCTAAACCGACAACTCGTCCTTAAGTCGCCTCGGTGTGAAACTTTTATATCTCATTAAGCTTGACCAATCATACGGACTTACGTGATCTTCTACACCGTATGATCTAACTTATATATGAGATAAGGGGACACGATATATGCAATCAAGTATTCAAATCGATAGGAGATTGTAATAGTGGTAACAGAAACATTGTATACAAGCTCAACCAAACTGCTTTCATTATACAAATCCAACAATCTTTGATCGTCAACTTCCCACAGACGGCGCCAATTGTAAGTTCTTGTTCAAGATTATCTCGAGTTTGTGATCAAGATTATCTCAAGAACGTAGATTGAAAACCAAAATATTCAAGCGAAGAAAAACACAAATGGTTTACGTGGTTCGATCTTTCGATCTACATCCACGAGAAGAAGAAGATTTTGCTATATGCTTATGGAGAAGAAGAGTACAATATAGAATACATTCGTGAGTCAATTGCTTACATCGAGAAGATTCTCGAGACTTTTCTCAATCTGTATCTATCTCCTTAATGAAATAAACTCTCATACGTGTATAATGAATGAGCCGCCTTTTCCCATGCAAACGTGCAGCCTTTTATAAACTCTCAACTAAACCATAACTACCAAACAGACGCTAACCGTTTCTTGTTGAAAGCTACTGGTTTGCTTAGTTGATATATTGAAGGCACACTTCACAAAAGTAATAGTTAAAATTAATGTCGACAGTTTTAATAAATATTGTGCAACGCATAACAAAACACAAAAACAAGCAAAGGTCAAAGTTTGGCAACAAGAAATGCGGCTGAGAATCATGTATGACGACATAAGACTCTGGGCAACAAAAACAACAACTAAACAACTAGAGAAGCTTCTTTGCACAACATTCGATTTCAACATCTTCTCGAGCTCAACCTGCATATTTAGAAATACATGCAGGGTGTGAGCACAAAAATGCACTCAGTGGGTATATGCCGAAAACATTTGAAACATTGCTTTTAGAGCTATAAGATTGACTTGCCACGACATGCAACACACAAGTGTTTTAGTAAAATAACATGTGCATGCTACTCAAGTAAACTTTCTTGCTTTCATGTTTATATATCTATGATGCAACAATTGACATACTTCTGTAGACAATTATCTCATATCTCATTCATAAAAATCATATCTACACACGTTGTGTTGAGAAGTAGGCATCATTCTCAAATACTGTGTCGGCCAACTTATGCTAGCTCACGACCACCACTTTGTACACAAAACCCTTACCGGCAACTCATCCAGCATATGACCGATATCGTCCATCTTTCGTAGATAGACAACATGCATCATGCTCAAAAATATCGGCAAGTCAATCAACTTCTCAAATAAATGCATATCATATCATTTTATATGTAATTTGTATATTACTTCACCTTTTTAGTAAGGATTTACCCACATGAGACCGTCACTCTAGTGGACTTCCACTTGGTCCTTCAATCAATATAGAGTAGCATATGAGCATACTAAGAACCAACAAGAAGATAAACTCTTTTTCTCACGACTATATATTCTTGATGCTCAAGACTCTAAGGTCAATAAACACTTGAATCATTGCATCCTCTTACAACATCTAAACTCAAAACAAGACTTAACTAAGTCTCATATTATCAAACAAGCATAGAAGACTCATCAACATGCTTAAACCATTTAATCTCAAACGATAACTATAAACCCCTTTTAAACATAGTTTATGACCAACGTGAAAAATCACGTAAGATATCATCTTACACAAACGAAGGCCTATACATGCTCAACTATCTTCAAAGATCATCAATCAATCATCAAAATTCAAAAATCAAAGCTTTAGCATTGAAAACTCAAATCGACGCCAAACTAAAAATTTTCAATTTTTGAATACGTCGATCGAAAAATTCGAATAAATTATTTTAAGCATTATTCATATCACAGATTCCAAATATGAAGTCAAAATGAACAAATAAAATAAAAAGTGTTCCAACATTATATGGACTATAGTTTTCGGCCATAATAGGATTTTCACATAGCTTCGATTTCAATCGTTTTTCTTGCTTAACTCACGTTTAAAACTACCCAACTATGAAGCTAAATCAAGCATATTAACATCACAAATTCAAGATCAAAGCTTGGATTTTTTTTTGAAAATGTCATATTTCACAAAAATGATCATATGTCCGAAAATTCAATATTAAACTACTCATAGGCGATAGATCTATCACAATATGAAGAGATAATCAAACAAAACATTCTCAAGAAATTTCTCCATAAGGACTGAAAATTCAAGAGGTGTAAAGTTCGTGATTTTGATTTTCAAGTCGTAATCGTTCTTAAGTTGAAGATCTACCTTAATCTGAAGTTGGATTGTGATTTCAACGGTTAGATCAAGCTTGAAATATTCAAAAATAGAGAGTGTGTGTGTGTGTTTTCGGTGATCATGTAGAGAGGAGGAGAGAAAGTGAATAGTGTAAAGTGCAAGACAATCATGTTTAAATAGTAAAATATCCGTATATTATTTTCATACTTTTTTTCAGTTCTTTTGCTCAAGCGACTTATAAATACTGAAATAGGCTCATAATTCTTTCAATAATATTTAAACCCATATTTATAAATTATTGAAGCCATTATTAACAAATAAATATATCCGGTCCAAAAATTCATACTTTTCTGATTTCAAAATTCAGTTTCATATTTTAAAACTTAATGTTGGATTATAAACATCAATTTTTTATTATTAAAAGAAATTTTGGTCTCAAAAAGTATTTCTGATATTCCACTTTTGATCTGGGTTCATTCAGTATAAACAAATAACAAAAAGAGCAAAGACTCTAAAATTCTATGGCTCTTGACTCAAGACTTCTATGAACACATATCTATCATCTCAAAAATCTGAAAATCTAAAACTTCTAACTCTAAGCAAGATATAGGAATTCTCTCAAATTATATCTTCTCGACTCAAAACTTAATATAAATGTTTATAGCTTAAACAACTCTTTTTTAATGATGCAATTTCCTTCTTATAAGCTCTTAGCCATGAGCTAATCTCTGTTATAGGAGTACGGGATATTACAACTGAGTCGTATTGGTGACGAAACACAAAAGCTCAAAAAAAAAATAAAAGTTATCGAGTTTGTTTATTCTTAGCAATGTTTGTTGAAGGCGAATGTCGTACTAAATTATATTTCTTACGTTGGCAAGTGCATCACGGTCCAACTCCTTAATCGAGAGATTAGATCTGCGACTTAAGGACTCATCATAAACTATTAGGATTAATAACGATATAAGGAATTCAAGTAGGTTGTGACAACAATAATTATGGAGATTAATTAAGGAATGACATCAATTGAGGTATTAAATTTGGTCATGTCCACTTAATCCATGAGGTCAAACGAACAAAAGAAATAACCAAGCTATAGTAATCAACAAAATCAACCTTTGTACAATAGGAAATTTTCTTTCCATCAAAACAACAATCACATAACCATTATTCAGTCGGTATGGCAACAGAAAGGGTAGTTGAGTTCGTGTGTGAAGACATATAACTCGGGCAACAAAGTATAACAATTCGCATAGGGTTCCTACTCATCGACAAAGCAACAAAATGGACAACGGTTTTCAAGACAACTTTCAAACCGGTGAAATAAGCGAATTCGGCTTCAACAATTTCCGAGAATCATAACCACAACCCAATCAAATATGCCTCAATAACGAAGGATATAACGAGTTCGCTTCAACTTTATTCACGATCTAAACAACCATTCAAACCAAGCACATTCCAAACCATATATATAATAAGGAGTTCGACTCCATTATTAACAACCATTTCCATAAAGTAATTCGATCACAGGGTTATTCACAACATATGAACATTTACGAGCAAAACCACATTGTTCACTTCCAACTCCATCTCCGAATCTAAGCTCAACTGCATGTTTAGAAATACATGCAGGGCGTGAGTACATAAGCACTCAGTGGACACATGCCGAAAACATTTAAAACTTTGCTCTTAGAGCTATAAGATTGACTTGCCATAACTTTGCAATACACAAGGGTTTTAGTGAAAAACCTGTGCATGTTTTTCAAAATAACACTTGTTTTCATTTTCATAATTTTAAAATAAATGCACATGCATGATCTTTGTCTGTAGACATCTTTCTCTTCCCATATCCACGTACTTTCATTGTGTTGAGAAGTAGGCCTCCTTCTCAAACACCATTGACCCGAAGGTCCATACCCGACGTCGGTACATACTTTCTTTCATTCTTTCTTTTCCTTCTTTCCTTTCCGTGGATAGGTAATGCATCATGCTCATGCTCAAACATTCGGCAAGTCAATGATTTTAAATGTCATGCAATTTATGATGAAATAATATAAATTAACACGTGCTATAGTTTAGTTCAAAAGGCCACTGTTACTTTTACTCGGCAAGCTTACTAAACTTTCCTTTTTCTTCTTCCTCTTCCTCCTTAATCGCATTCCCTTTTCTCGATGTACCTTTAATTATTTGATAATATTAGTATTCATATGAACAACATTTTTTATCCATCAAACATCTATAATTTCTTCCTATTCATTCTTTTTCATTTCTTACATTTTGTTTAGACATTTTTGTCTAAACTTTTACCTATAAAATTTAAATCTTTCGGGTCATTGCATCCTTTATTATTTTTTTTAACTTTCTTTACATCTTATCTTATTTGACTTTCACGAGTCTATTTAATATTCAAAGAACAACTAATAATTATTATACATTAGTAACTTCAATTCACCTTCTTTTCTTTATTTAAGCACTATATTCATTTATTAAGTTATTGAAGCATAACGTTTTAATTAATCGCATAATTTAAACTTTTCATACAAACTAAGTCATAAGCAATCAACTTACTTTAATAATATTTCTCTTACTATTAGTATACTTTAGGTGTACAAATCATTACTAATCAACTAGTATCATATAACATAACTTATTTGTCACATAATTTCATTTCAACATAATATGTACCTAAACTTTAACTTTTTACATTCTTAGTTCTAAAATCCTTAATTAGGCTTCATTAGTCCTTATTTACAAATATGTTCATAATTAATAAGGTTTATAAAGAATAACATTAGAATTTAAACTTCCCCTTTTTCTTTAAATTTTCGAAAATTCACAACAACATATCTAAACTATAATTTCCTTCAATTTCCTTTCAATTTCTCATTTAAGTATCATAGATTAACTTGAAACATCAATACTAATATCATATGTCAACCTTAGCATAAACATAACAACTAAACTCCTAAACTAAAATTTTTCATTTTCAACATATGAACTTAGAAAATTCTAATAATTCACATAATGTTTAAATCATCATATTAAACTCATATATTAAGTTAATTGAAGAAAATAAAATCAATATATCACTTCTCTATTTTTTGAAAATTTTGAATATATATATATATATATATATATCTAAATTTATTTTATTATCTTTTCTTTCAATTTACCTATCTATACATGCTTTAAACACATAATTATAACTTATTTCTAACATAACATCAACATTTCATCACTTTAACATAAGACTTGTGAACTAGGGTTTTTCAATTTCAACACCAATCTTACAACTAAACCATCAATATTTCACTACTTCTACATTAATTCATCCATATAATCATATAATATCAATATTCACCCAATCACATAATACACAAAATCCTTCAACCAACATCTTCACTAATTTCACATATATATATATCAATAATTAAACTTAAAGATTAAAGAAAGGTTAGAAGTATACCTTGTTCAACCTTGAAATCAAACTTAGAAGTGAAATTATGGAGAAAATAGCAAGGAATTTTTATCTTAGTGTGTGTTTAGTGTGTGTCGTGAGTTTAGAGAGGAATTTGGGAGATTTTATAAAGTCTCGAAATAGTGTAGAAGAGTTCTATTTATATAACAAATTTCTATTTCGTTTTGATTAAATTTAATAATTGATTATTCATCCAAATTATTTAATACACTTTTTTGGTCATCAAGTATAATAAATGTATATGCTTAGTCATTTTTCTCTAAAGCATTCCTTATTTAATGCTCAATACTGAATATTTATCCTATGTAATATTAATAATGTATTATGTATAGATATTCCATTTAATATTACTAACCATATATATATATGACTTATGTTCTTAATTTCCTTACTTTAGGACATAAAATACTTTCATTATAATTTCACATTCATATAATTATGTTTACTATATAACATGAAAATATAACACCCAAAATAGAAAATTTAAACTTTCCTAAAATTATAGCATTTATTTGATCATTAAGATCAAATAATAAATCTACATATTATTTTAAATTTCTGAACAAAATCTTTCATTCTAACTTTAAAAATTTCAATTGTCGATCACATTTCATTTTACTAAGTGACATTATATACATTAGATCATAAACATATCTATTTTCTTTCTTATTAAGGATGCAATGTTCCGTTTAACCTTTAATCGTTAACTAATTACTAATTAAAAGTTTGGGGTATTACAAGGTCCGACTTGGACGTAAACAAAAACGACGAATGATCGCTAGCAAGTACTTCAAGAATGACAATTTTTTAGATGAGCATTCTTATATAAACAAAATGTGACTTTTATGAAAATAATTTACTGTATATGTTTTACTGCTTTCTTTAATTCCAAATGTTTAAATAAGATTTTGTCTGCCAAAATGTTTATTGTTTGTATATATCCTTTCGGGTTGGCCAGACCAATATGAGATATTACGAATTCGGGTCATTCTAGGGATATGCTAGTTTGGACCGTGTACACTTAACTTCTAAGCCGTACTCGATCAGTCGTACGTCCAGATGAAGGGAGGCCTTCCTCCCGGAACGTTCCAGCGCCGACTTGAATTATATGCTGTAAGGAAACGGCTGGCCAGCCAATATTGCAAAAAAGATAAAATGTTTACTAAGCACAAGACATTTCAAACAAAACACTTATGTCTTACTGTGATGATGACAGTACAATTTCGTGAATAAAAAATTTCGACATGTGTCCTCTGAGTACTTTGTACTCAGTCCTGCATATTCGTTTTTGATGTGCAGGTTGAGTTGTGGATGGGATGGAGTGTAGTTGAGAGGGATTTCTTTTTTCGACGGAAATGGAACATCTTTTGATTCACCTTGAGAATGCATCTTCATATACATATCTCACATATTTATTCCGCTGCAAACTCTTAAAACTCTTTTGAATTCTATAAATATATTAAGCTCTTGGTTATCCTAGTAGTAATTACGTAGTGAATTACTGTTTGGTCAGATTCTTTGAATTGACCCTTTATGTAAATTATTTCTTTTCGGCCTTGATATCACTTATGCTTCAGCGGCCATCTACGTTTCTTTACATATGATACGATTTAGAAACTAACAAAAAAATTTCCTTTCTTCCTCGCTTCTTTAATCCAATCCAACTCCTGATAAAATAATCTTTCGAAATTAACAGTCGGGCTATGACACCTAAAATTTGTAAAATTATTTTAAATACTATGCCATAATTATTTTGAGGACATATATATTAATATACCAAAAAGATCACCAATTATTCATTTAGAAGAAAATTAAGTGCCAAACTCTTTTGGTTCATCTTTGTTCCCAAAGGGGCCGGTCTCCCGTGTGTGCGCATATGGTGAAAACCACTCCTATATCACTGTTAAACCCGTATGCGTTTAGTGATCATTTTGTTTTATACGGTAAACACATGGCGAAAATTTATTTTATATCCAGTTCAGAATTCGTCCTTTTGAGATTTAAAATTTATAGGTACGAAGTTACAAATATTTGATTGATTGTTGGTTTTCCATGTTGTAAGTGAAGTTGTAGATGTAGCAAAATTGAGATTGATGTTTAGAGGAAAGAGTTTATTTGAGGAATGTTGGAAGGAGCTTAGAGCGTCTGTGAATGAATCACAATTTATTCTTGTTGATGAGTTGCCTGGGGTCTTTGATCTGGATCCTCCAATGTCCATCGGGCAAATTAGTATCCTTGGCCTTGTTTCTGTGGTTTGTAATGAGGGCATCCCTTTGAGGCGTCAAGGAGCAGTGGCGTCTCAAATTGTGGGGCATCTTGTCATAAACATCCCACCAAATGTTGTTGGCGGAGTCACTGGCGAATTTATGATTTTCGGGCCTATCCCAGTTGCAGTCGTAGTCTCTGTAGCACCACCAGGGCTTCAAGCCGAGGTAGTGGATGGCGTATACATCATTGGGCACCCTATGATCTCTATCTTTATCATCATCAATTGATCCGAAGTATGTGAGGTGGTTTATCTTGTTGGGGAGGCGGTGCCACCATGGGAACATCTCATTCAGATAGCCTTGATCACCACCGTTGTACGACCTCACCACCCACCTCCTCTCCATCAGGCTCCTGAACGTGCACACCGATGGTTCTAGAAGCATCAGCCCCGAGTTGAAACGGTTCTTGTTGTTCCCCTTGGCGGAGACTCCTGGGTATACGAAGAACTCGTCTAGGCTTCTGGTCACGATGAAATCGGAGTCAATGAACATGACTTTGTCGTAGTCTGCTAGTTGCCAGAGCCGGAGCTTGCTGTAGTTCCACTTGTTGTAGGTGTTGTTCCTCGAATACGGGCTCGATACCCGTTGGAATTTTTTGATCTTCCAGCCTGCCGCTTCAAGGCCCTCCAGGGATTCGGGAGAGACATGATGATCGACTAGCAAGACCAGATCTTTTGTTGTGTTTGATTGGATGATGCTCTGTGCTAGAGCTATTGCTCCACACACATAGTTTTCTGTAGTGTGTAATACAGTAGCATAAGCCTCTCTTGGCTGCTTCATCCTCTCATTCTCGCTCAGCGTCCACAACTCTTCACCTGGAACGGAACAGACGTCGGATTGAGTCCAAGAAACAAAAATAAATATAGGAACACACATAATCGTTAGCATGTAGTAGCTTTACCAAGACGTTGTAATGGAGGATTGAGTTGGCAACTCCCACAGGCATCACAACTATCTGTCTCATCCTACTCAATTGAGGTTTGTAAATCCAAGAATCACCAACACTCCACACAAGATCATCACATCTAAATATCTCCCACATAGGCCCACATGACCCTATAAACACTGCAAAATTGGCCTAACAGTGTCTCCACTTTGGAGTCTCCCACATCTTACTAACAAGTTAGCCACCACCAAATTCACTTGCAATCTAAAAACATCCCTCGGTTCATTCTCATCACAAGGAACCCTAGCAACCACCACGTCGAGCTGCTCATAGTCCTCGAACACGGGCATCGGTACCTCGGGGCACTTGCCGGAGCTCTCATCGATCCACTCTGGGTACAAGTTGGACCACTGCGTGGCCTTCCTCACGTGCCGGAAATCCACCTTAACCATCTTCCCTTTCGTGTGAACCATGTCCATCACTGTCGTTTCATCCACGTTCACCAATGCGATGTTGATGCTCTCATCGCCCAACTCTCGTGCAATGAACTCGAACCAGTTGAGGTTTATGGGTGGTTTAGGGTAGGTTAGTGCATTTTGGACCTCTTCATGCAGGTGTCTTAGGTATTGGGTGTTTAAAATTAGAAGGGCTGTCGACAAAAAAATGATGGAGAAGGTGAAGGGCTTCCGTTTCGAGGCCCTCAACGCCATTGTATGGTGGTGGTGATCTGATTTGCTTCTTGTAAACATTAGAAAATGGTCTAAGCTAAATATATGTTATCGGTGTAAAGAGTTTTGAATATTCCAACCAACTAAACCTCCCAACATTGGCAAGATATCTGGATCAGGTATCTATTTGTTGCATATTTACGCATAATAATAACTAATTTATGAACTTATTAAGTGATAATTAAGATGGAAAAAGTGACAACTTTTAGTACGTGTTGTGATCCTGTTAGTAATGCGTAAATAGTGTAACTACGTTATGATCTAAATACGTATGCTACTCATAATGCAAGTCTAACTCTATATCATCACCACTTAGTATATTTTATTACCCCAGTTTTTTAAAGAGATGGGGTAATGTTGATTAGTTGAAAAACTTGCTTTGAATCTAGTAAATCGATCTTATCTTTTTCCAAGATAAAACTAAGAAATAACTTATAAATTCAACTTGCCAATCTTTACGGTCTGTCAACCTTGTATAGTTTTTAAATTTCTCACCATCTTTTCATTATTTCCAAGAGAAATGAAAAAAAGATGCGTGCCTTTATTTCCGGTCCATGCATAGATACCTTAGAGATTAAACAAAAACGAACTCAGAATGACTTAAGAATAACCACACCTTCCCGAGAAAGAGCCACAACTACTCACGTCTGCTCTAACTTAGAATTCAAACTATAGACCTTAAGCTTGTAGCAAACAATCTTCACATTTTGCTTTTGTGGGATGTAGACATGATTTTAGGAATGAATTGGCTAGCCAAAAACTAGGTCACGATCTTGTGCAACAAGCGAAGATAACTTTTCGACCACCGGTAAAGTAGCAATTTCACGGCATCGCCTAGGGATGTCGATGGGTGGGTTTTACGGACGAACTAATAAATAAGTAATGGTTACGGTTACGGAACCGACCCATTAGACATTGGACCGGACGGACCGGACCATCAACTATGGGTCTTAAGCGGTCCGGATCTTGAGTGGGTGCAGAACGAGCGGACGAACCGGACAAGAACGAAACTAGAATCGAAACCGTTGCTTTATAATTTAATGTATTATGAGTGATTTTGAATCGATATGGATAAAACTAGTTCATTGACAAGCTTATTTACACTTAGGCTTGTCAATAGACGAGTTTTACTCGGACTAGAACCAATAAATAAGTATTGGTTGGAACGAACCAGATCCGGACCGGACCGGACCATCAAACTATGGATCTAAACGGTCCGGGTCTAAAGCGGGTCTGGAACCGGAACCAAAACCAGAACCGTTGCTTTAAAATTTAATGGGTTTTGAACGGTTCCAGATCGGTCTGGGTAAAACCCACCCATTGACATCCCTATCATCACTGATCGATCTTAATTTCGTAAGGGAAATAAATGCTCAAGAACACCAAAGATTTCGTGGTTCGATCTATGAATAAGATCTCGTCCACAGGCGAGAGAGCTTGTATGTGTATTGAGGTATAAGTGATTACAAAGAGGTGAATGATCTATGTCGTCTAATCTAGCCTCTATTTATACACAATGTATTGACCTAGATCTCGAATCAAAGTCTTCTCTAACTAGGATTCGAGATCCTATCCTCTGAATTAGGATTCTTTTAGATATGGTTTGAGCTTTCTGCGTTTCCATGACTTTAGGGTCTTCATGGGCGAACTTGTCGGGCCGAGCTTGATGTCGGGGTTACTTGTATTGGGCACGATGCTTGGGCACGGTAGTTGGGCGTATCCTATCACAACCCCCAAAAGACGCAGAAACGAGGTCATCTTGGATTGGGGTTGTTGTGACAAGCGGGGTTTGGACGATCTTTGACATTCTTTTCATTGTCCGACTTTGTGTGTGTCAATGCTTCGACATCGTATATCGTATCTTTGTGCTTTCATGAGGCGTCTGCCGAGGTCTTGTTTGTTGTTTGTATCTCGGCGAGGTGTCACGGCTTCTCAACGAGGCGTTATGCGAGGTCTTATGACCGGCTTCACCTAACGGGCGTTAAGCGAGATCTCTGACCGCTTCACGGACGAGGCGTTTGCGAAGTCTTGACATCTTTACTTGACGGGCGTTAAGCGATGTCTTCTTCTTGCAACTTAACCCGGCGAGGCCTTAAGCCGAGGTCTTGGCCGCTTCACCGACGGGCGTTAAGCGAGGTCTTGGCCGGCTTCACGGCGGGCGTTAAGCGGGTCTTCGACCGCTTCACGGACGGGCGCGTTAAGCGAGTTCTTGTTGCTTCACCGACGAGGCGTTAGCGAGGGCGAAGACGGATTTTCGCCGTTCTTGAGTGCGGGACGCGGATACGCATTTAATGCGCATTAAATTAGGGCGGTTGGATTCCGATAAAGTGCATATTAGGGGAATGTCTTCCTGATCGCAATATCTCTTATCACTTTGCCTTCTACATTTCTCGATTTTCAAAAACTCTACGCCTGCAGAAAGCAGTTTATTCTGCGCCATTGACGACTTGAAGCTTCTTGTCTTCTTCATCGATAAACAAAAGTAAGTAATGGCTACTTCTTCCTATAACGAGTCGCTTTGAGTCAAATCTTGTCTGTTCCCAAATGCGATTTAGTGTCTGCACTGTTTTTTACCCGTATTCATATGCCTCTTTACGAGTGTAGTCTGCGATTCCCCTCAGTGGGGGATTGCGGCAAAGTGTCTTCTTTTTCTTCAATCCTAGGTATTTCTGATATTAGGGATATATGTTTTCAATATAGTATTCCCTCTAGTATTGAGTTCGTTGCCCCCCGTCCGGAGGATAGGGCTTGTGCCCCTCCGGATGGTTTTATTACCGTGTACGAGGACAGCCTCAAGGCTGGTCTTCGTCTTCCTTTCCCTTACGTATACGTTGAGTTCCAAGAGATGTTTGGCATATCTCTTGCCCAACTCTCGCCGAACTCATTCCGGCATATGACTGCCCTAGGTGTCTATGCCTATAGGCATAATTTTCCTTTGACCTTGGGGCTGGTCCTTCGCTTTTACAGGCGAAGGGCGGCTCGGGGTGGTATTATCTATCACCCCGTAGGAAATTCAAAGCAAAGATTAAGTCGAAGATCTCCAACTGGCAGAAGAAGTTCTTCTTCTGTCGGTTTCAGGGACATATGGAGTTTCCATGGCGATCTGATAAGATCGCCGATGTGTTCGTTGACAAGGGCTTCGGTGACCTGGAGGAGACGCTGGACAAAATTGGCCTTGTTGAGAGGTCTTCTCGAGGCCGAGCTTGTAGGCGGGGCTTAGCCCTTATGATCCTACCTCCGGGGTGGAGTCGGTGAAGGGTGAGGCCATGCTTTTTTTTTTTTTTTTTTTCATGATTATCGTGTTGATCTTGACATTGTATTTCTGGTAGTGAACCTTCTAAGGGAAAAAGAAGAAAAGGAAGGAGCCGATCTCGTGGCGAGCCGATCTCTGCGGTTGAGCCGCCGTCCACGACCTTGAAGGATATCGAGACATGCCGAAATGGGTGCGGAGCCTTGAGATCCCGCCGCGCAGCCACTCAAGCGCTTGAAGGAGGAAGCATGTAATCCACGAGTCCTCGGTTGCCGCCGGTGATCGAGATCATCGGTTCAAGTCGGCGCCTCGTCCCTTTCCCAGGTTTTGTACTGTCCTTATACTTTGTGTAGGGGTCGAGGGCGTGGCGGCCGAGTGTCAAAGTATCCGATCTTATATCGGATTACTTGAAGGCGCCGTTCAGCGGTTTGTGACGGGTGGCCGGTATGCTCGGGAGGTGGGCGGAGAATACCCTCGCTCGCTCAAGAAATATCCGAGGCGAGGCTAAGATCAGGACCTCGTCAAACAAAAGCGGCGGATCTACGGCCATTGGGCGGCGGCGGGGCCAGTCGGCGGTAGCTATGGCGGAGGGCGGCAAGGGCGGCGAGGCCGAGGTTGCCTTGATGAAGGCGAGGTGGGGCAGGCTCGCCGTCGGGAGGACATGGCGAGCTCGGGGAGAACGCAACGCGCTTTGCGGAGAGGCTGTTCATGTCGGCGACTTCTCGGGATGGTTTCGACGCCTTGGTGAGGTGCTTAACAAGCGCCGCCCGTCTCGGATCTGTCGAAGAGGTCGCCGAGACTACCGGACTGGACAAAGCAAGTATGGAGTGCGAGGAGACCGAGGATGATGTCTGAGGCAGGCTATTTTGATGTGCTCGTCCGCGGCTGAAGGAGCTTCCGTCTTGCGCACCTGCCTCCTCGCCGGTTCTTTTGTCCATGAGTCTGCATTCGCGCTGTCCGTGTGGATCGGGATCCACGACCAAGCTTTATTGTCCGATCATGCAAGGGGTCGGGAGGCGGTGATCTTGAAGGCGTCGAGGCTCGGTGGTTCCCGAAGAGGCGGCTGGTCGGGCCAAAATAGGCGGAAGAGGCCGAGGCTATCCGAGCTTTGAGGCGGCGGATGTGGTCGAAGCTTACGGAGGGTCGATTGATCCCGTCTTTTCCTCTTCTTTTTTTTTTTTTTGAATGTAAATGTACATTGATTTTGCCTAAGGGCATGTTAATAAAATCACAAGTTTATGTTAAAAACTTATCTTTTTATTAGATTGTCTCTGAAATGCTTGATCTTCTCCTTGGTTGAACAAGATCGAAGACCTATCGCGGGCTCTTGAGTTGAAAGAGTCGAACTCCTCCATATAAAGGCGGCTTGGTCACGTCTGGTGAGTCGATGTCGAGCATAAAGCCGCTCGGGAGGCGTGGCGAGCTCGGGCTCGCCTTTTGGAATGGAGGAGGCGTTGAGGTCGCCAGGAGAAGGCAGTGATAGTTGAGGAGCATGCCGAGTGCGAGGAGGTTATCCACGAAATGGTGGGATGGCGATCCGGAAGTTGAAGCGAGGTTGTCGAGGTTGCTTTGGTTGTTCGAGTGCAGCGCGAATATGGTCGGACCTCACGGCAATTCACGGGCGATCTGTTGAATTAAAAGGCTGGGAGCATATACTGGCCGTCGTCGCTCGACAACCACGCGACAGACGAAATACTTGACGGGATGCGAGGCCTCTTCTCTCTGGGAGCTTCTCGATCTAGAATAAATGAACAAATTATGACGATCCGGTGGCGCGCACAAGAGGCGTGCTATTGCCCTTGAGCGTCGTGGACCCTCCATGCGTCGAGATCGGGCGTCATCAAGTGGCGAGGCCGAGCTCGCAGAGCTGCGTCGTCAAGTGACCGGGTCATGGCGGGGCCCGTAATATAGACCGGGGCGAGGTAGAGGTAGGATTAGTATAGATGAGCTGCTTTGAATTCCGATTTTCTAGGGATTGGCTCGACTTTTCCCGATCCGCTCCGTCCTCGTAAAATGTAACTGTACATCTTTTATTTAATAAGAATGGTTTCTTGTTGACTTTGTATTTGAATAAGAGTAATATCTGAAAGTAGTTAGTCCTCGTGAGAATTCCGCTTGAAGAAATCGTTCTCGTCGAAGGTAGGGGTTCTTGTTTTTGCGAGGTCGTCGGGAGGGTGGTCCCCGCCGTCTACATAGAAGAGCGCTTGAAATAAGCGAAGGTAGTCGATCTCGTATGTAGGAATGGTTCTGTTTTTGCGAGGTCATCGGGAGGGTGGTCCTTCGTCTACATAGAAGGCGCTTGAAATAAGCGAAGGTAGTCGATCTCGTATGTAGGAATGGTTCTGTTTTTGCGAGGTCATCGGGAGGGTGGTCCCCATCTACATAGAAGATCGCTTGAAATAAGCGAAGGTAGTCGATCTCGTATGTAGGCATCTGCGTTTAAATTTACATTCGTGTGAAACGAATGTGTCGACCTCCGAGGGAATTTGTCCTCCGTAGAGGGTAAATGATGTGAAGATTAATTATGCATTAGTGACAAGTAGAACTCGTAAAATAATATTTTATTGATAAAGGCACGCGACCACCAAATAAGACTCGGACTCTAAACGGGACTTTAAAAATATGACCGAACAAGACCCGACCCTTGACACTTATGCATAATATTTCTTCGGATGGATGATGTGCCATCGTTGGGTAATTGCTCACTTTGGACAATTGAGCGAGCTTATAGGCCCCTTTGCAGAGGACTTTGTCGACCCTAAGGTCCTTCCCATGTGGCTTCGACTTGCCGAGTCTGCGCCTTTGTTGACTTCATTATTTCGGATGCTGGTCGCCACTTGGAATTGTCGGGTTTTAACACTGGTTGTAATATTGAGCTACTTGTTGCTTGTACCGAGCTTCCTTGATGTGGCGGGTCTCTCTTTCTTCAGTAGGTCTAGATCAGTTCGTAGATTTTCCCCATTTGCTTGGTGAAAGTCGATGGTATGAGGACTCGATACTCCGATCTCTGCGAGGATCATTGCTTGGTTCCATACACCAAGCGTATGGTGTTTCTCCGTTCGAGGTCAGGGTGTTGTTGATGCGACCATAAGACACATGGTAAATTTTCCACCCGAGGCCTTTAGCTCGGTCGGGTGAGTTTTAGACCCTTTACGATGGTCTGTTGGTAACCGGTCGACCATTTGCTTGAGGATGGGCCACGGGTGAATTTTGTTGGATCAGAAGCTCTTGACACCAATCTTTGAATGTCTTATCCGTGGTGTGTTCGTTATCCGAAAGGAGGATATGGGGATGCGAGCGCGACACACTATGTTCTTCCATACGAAGTTGAGGCGTTCTTGCTTGTGATTTTCGCGAGGGGCTCGGCTTCCACCCACTTCGAAGTAGTCGATCGCAACAATTAAAAATTGGGCTGTCACGGTGCTTTACAAAGGGCCCACAATGTCGATCCCCATTACATAAGCGGCCAGGGCTGCATGCGGAGGTGAGGTCGGTGCTGTGGTAGCCAGTGCGTTCCCATGGATTTGACATTTCGGACACTTTTTACGAGGTCCATTGAGTCTTGGAACATTGTTGGCGATAGTATCCCCATCGCATGACTTTCTTTGACAAGGCTCGGGGTCCGATGTGGCTTCCATACGAACCTTCGTGTATTTCTCGTGAAACGTAATTAGCTCGGTTGGGACCCAAGCACCTTAAGAGGTTGGAGATATGACTTTACATATAGGACTCCTTTCGATTGTATATCGCAGAGATTTGTTCAGGATCCTCCTAGCCTCCAGCTTGTCGTGGGGCAGTTCGCCCTTCTCCAAGTACTCTCGAATGGGAGTCATCCAATTGGGTTCTTCATCCGAGACTATGTTGACCTCGGCTCCGTCTTCGACATCGTTTATGCTCCTACTTTGGACTTCCTCTACTGGCGGGTTCGTTGATGGCGAGGCGATTTACTAAGATGTCATTTCGGCTATTTTGCTCCCTTGGGCGAACTATGGAAGTGTGAGAAAGTCCGTTGCGGGCTTTTGCTTTTCAAGATACTTCTTCATTACGTAAGCTTTTGCCTCGTATTTTCCCAACATTTGGCTTCTGACGACTTGAGAATCGCCGTGAACTTGCGGCTCGTATCTGGAGACTTTGGCGAGGCGAAGTCCTGCGATCGGTGCCTCGTACTCCAACCGTTGTTCGTATTTTTGAATGTGAACCGAAGTGAGTAAGCGATCTCTTGGTTGTCGGGCCTGGGAGTAAGATCGTGCTCCGCTGCGCATTTTCCCAGCCCGTCAGCGTAGAGTTGCCGGCCTTTCCTCGGTGTTTCAACCATGGGTTCGGCTTTGGCATCGTCGTCTGGACTCGGTGGGCTTCGGTTTTCGGCAGTTAGCCTCGGCAAGGAAATCCGCTGAGGCTTGACCTTTGATGGCTGGCGAAGCGAAGGATATATCGTGCTCGCCCGGTTCGATTGCCCATTTCGCGATTCTCCACGATGCTTGGGCTTCGTCAATACTTGCGAAGTGGGTAGTCGATGAGGACTTGTATGGGATGTGCATGGAAGTATGGACGTAGCCTCGCCATGGCATTTACCAATACTAAGGCAAGCTTCTCCAGGGCGATACCTCGTTTAAGGCCTTTTAGTGCTCGGTGATGAAATACACGGGGCGTCGTCCTTCTTCTCGTGCAGGGCGCACTTATGGATTCGTCCGAGGCGGCGAGGTAGAGAAAAGGACCTCTCCTCTTCGGGACGGATAGAGTGGGGAGCTCGGCGAGTAGCTCTTGAGGTCTTCACGGACTGTGCACCTCGTCCCATGAGAATTTGGGGCCTTTTGAGTATCTTGAAGAAGGGTAGCTGCTTATCCGCGACTTTTGAAAAAAGCGGCTTAGTCTTGGCTATCTGACTGTCGACTTGTGTGCGTCATGGATGGTCTTGGCATCTTCATTTCAAAAATGGTTTGGACCTTGGGCGGGTTTGCTTTTAGCCGCTTCTTGTGAAACCCAACACCTAAGAACTTTCGGACCGGACGTAAGCGTGCATTTACGGGATTGACTTTAGGTTGATTTTCGAAGAAGGCGAGGGACGATCCGGTCGGTCACACATGCGGCTTCTTCCTTGCTTTTGACGACGATGTCGTCTCGTATCCTCCACATTCCGACCTATGTAGGGCTGAAATATTTTGTCCACCATCCTTTGATAGGTAGCCCTGCATTTTAAGGCGAATGGCATCTTTTATATCAAAGACTCGAAGTCGGTAATGAAGGCTGTCTTGGCGGCGTCTTCGTCGTCCATCGGGACTTGGTGATACCCTTTGTATAAGTCCAGCGAAGACTTAAGTATCCGACCAGCGCGTCGACCTTCTTGTCGATGTTGGGAAGGGATAGCAATCCTTTGGGCAATGTTTATTGAGGTCGGTGTAGTCGATACACATTCGCCATCCCCTCCTCCTTTCTTCACCATCACCGGGTTGGCTATCCGGTCGGATATTTGACCTCGAGCGATGTCGTGCTTTTAATAGTGGTTCACCTCGTCATGAATGACTTGGTTCCGTTCGACTCTGAAGATTCTTTATACATCGAGCGGCTTTATGTTCGGTCGATGTTGAGCGGTGGTGATGATACTCGGCGAGACTCGGTCATGTCGGGGGAGACCAAGCAAACACGTCCGAATTCCTTAGGAGTTGGATGATCGATCCTTCACTTGGTGTCGTGGTGAAACCAACTGGGCGACCTTCAATGGCTCGTCTTTGTACAATCGACCTCTTCCACATTGTCGGTGGCGATGTCTTCGACTCCAACTCTTCGGGTTTCTTTAATTGCTATGCATGTGGGTCTTTGGACCGAGTCCGGCGTATGTACTTCTGATTCAACTCACGTCGGGTTTCTTTAATTGCTATGCACCACCTTGGTGGAGCTGTTGGTGCTTTCCCGTGACGGGTAGGTCGGTCTCTTCTTGGGCGAAGCTTCGGTGGCAGTGGCGGCTTGTATCGGTGTCTTCTATCTCTAGCTTGTCAAAACGAAAGGATGCTTACCGACAACGCCGTTAAAACGTATGTTAACCCTCGCCCGAGGATCCATCTTGGGTGTTTAATTCACCATACATTGATTATAAACCTAGCATGCGTCTATATAATTAAATCGCAACACGTTGGGGTTTTCTCGTGTTTACCTTTGGATCTCAAGAGGTCGATGAAGCGAGATGAGCGGATCGAGCGGATCGAGACTCGTGCTTTGACCTTACGGGCTGTATCCGGATTGCCCAATCTCCAGCGTCGGTGAGGGCGATCTATGGAGAATGCTTGGAAAATCACCCTTTGCTCTCACTAGAATTTTCGAAAATTCTCTCAAGAGAAACCCTGCAATCTCGAAAATAGTGTGTTAATTATGTGCTCTCATTAACCTAGACTTTATCTCATACCTTATATTTATAATGCACTACCTTAATCCTATATGGAATATTACCATAATCTATATGGAATATTACCATAATCTATATGGAATATTACCATAATCTTAGGATTATTTCCATACTCTCGGGATTATTTCCATACTCTCGAGGATTATTACCATAATCTTATATGGAAAGGATCTGTGCATATACCATAAATATAATAATATCCTTGTGGGATAAAGAGAATAAAATCTTACCATGGAGCAAATAGGGGGCGCGATTTTCCTCTAGCTAAGGGCTGGATGGGCCACCAGGGATCAAATCTGAGGAATAAAGATGGGCCTCAAATAAATTAATTATCTTATGTTCGACCGAACATAAATTAATTTATAAACATTCGATCATGCCACTAGAGAAAGAATCTTGACTTACCCTTTATTACCGAAGTTGAGTCGGGCTTGCACTTGAACATTCTGAATCCCGTATTTAAGATATCGAGCGTCCATTAATCATTTATAGCAATCATTGCTTAAGCGATTAATAACTTCATTTCCTTAAGTAGTACCACTCGACCTTATTATTGTACTTGAGCTAACTCGACTGCGGGGTTTAGTACAATAAACCTTTTGAGCTCCTTAAGGGGCGTCATCGTCCTAGCGGATACGGTGACTCGTCTGAGATAACTAGCGTGACATCAAACCTGCCACCGCCCAAGATGCGGAGAATCTTGGGTTAGAACATATAACCCTCGCTCATGACAAGTCAAAGTGATGGTCGACAACTCATACTCACCTAATACCTTATCGGGGTTTAGATCATCGTAAGTCACGAGATCTTGGTTCTTCCGGCGGTCGGAAAGAAGAACACATCTCCTGATGATCCTTCTGATACGTCGAGCGTACCAGGCATAGACAAACAACTAAGTCGAGTCACTTCTTATCTATCTGCGGCTAAACCGACAACTCGTCCTTAAGTGGTCTCGGTTGTGAAACTTTTATATCTCATTAAGCTTGACCAATCATACTGGACTTACGTGATCTTCTACACCTTGTATGATCTAACTTATATGAGATAAGGGGACACGAGATATATGCAATCAAGTATTCAATCGGATAGGAGATTGTAATAGTGGTAACGAGGAAACATTGTATACAAGCTCAACCAAGCGCTTTCGGTATACAAATCGACAATCTCCCACTTATACTAAAGCAAACTTTTAGTATACAATGTGTCTCTCTACTAGCTATTACAAACAACCAATCACTTTGCTTCTCCCACTTATACAAAGTTTCCTTTCTAAGTGGGTGCCATCAAGCATAATCGAGTCCTCTAACGTGTCCGCCGTAGACTTTTGCGGCGGGCTCTTCGTGAATGGATCCGCTAGATTTTCCGTCGTATCAATCTTTTCAATCGACCGTCACCTCGTCTAACGATTTCTCGTATGACATGGTACTTTCTCTCTGTGTTTGGTGCGCCTTGTGGGTCCGTGGTTCCTTCGAGTTTGCCATTGCACTGAGTTATCACGATGAAACTATGATACTCTTGGGCAAACCGGTACCACATCTAGATCCATGAGGTAGTTCTTGAACCATCTGACCTCCTTAGAAGCCTCGAGTGGCTACATATTCGGCTTCCATGGTAGAGTCCGCAATGCATCGCTTGCTTTGCACTCCTTGAGGATCTGACTCCACCTCCCAAGGTAAACACATAGCACGAGGTTGACTTTTTCTCATCACGGTCGACTTGGAAATCCAGTGCAGTAAACGAAAGGCATTAGACTATCTGCATGGTAAACTAGCTTATAATCTCGAGTCCTTTTCGGTGCTTGAGTATATGCTTCTTGCGATCGATGAGCTTGTCGAGGTTAGGCGATATCTAGCTACTATGCTACCTCATGCGGATGTCGGGTCTCGTGCATAGCATTGCGTACATGAGACTTCCTACGGTGAGCGTAAGGAACTTGTCTCATTTCCTCTATCTCGCTGCGGTCATAGGTGGTTGCGTTTTGAATAAAGGCGCCGTATACGAAGGTAGCAATCATTTCTTGGCGGTTTGCATACTAAAACGAGTAATCACGATGTCGATGTAAGGCGCTGAGATAAGCTCAACATTTTCTTCTTGCGATCTCGGTAAACCTTGATCCCAGAATGTCTGCTGCATCTCCTAAGTCTTTCATTTGAAACTGATCGGATAACCCGACTCTTTCGTCGATAACGACTTCACGTTGTTGCCAACTAGAAGGATGTCATCTACATAAAGTGCGAAAATACCACATCACGTTGACATCTAACCGATACACACAACTCTCGCTCGAGCAATGGGTAAATCCATGGGACTTTACTACCTCGTGAAAGCGTAAGTTCCATGATCGGGAGGCACCTTAAGTCCATAAATGGACTTAAGCTTCCATACTAGATGCTCTTCACTTTACCACATAACCTTGAGGTTCTTTGCATATAGATGTCTCTACCTTCCTCAAGGTAACCGTTTAGAAAAGCGGTTTAACATCCATTGCCAAACCTCTAGGTTTAAGTGGGCTGCTATGGCTAGAAAATTACGATGGACTTGAGCATTGCTACGGTGAAAAGGTCTCATCGAAATCGATGCCCTCAATCGAGTGTACCCTTTTGCCACAAGCACGGCTTTAAAGCGAAACCTCTCCATCGAATCTCTCTTCCTCTTGTATATCCACTTACTACCTATGGCTTCCTTGCCATCGGTAGAGTGTCTTTCATATACATCCATAGCCGTTATGGATTCCATTTCTAAGTCCATAGCGGTGTGCCGTGATCTTGCATCAATATCTTATATCGCCTCCTTGTATGTCCATGGGTCGATTATTGCATGTTCGTCTGCTGGGACTAAATCCGAAGATTCACCCACGAACATAAATCGCTCGGGTTGACGAACAACCCTCCCACTCTGACGAGGTTCTCGAGCACAATAGCAGCGGTGGGTGCGAGATACTTGTGGTTCTCTAACTTGCACAACTTGCGTGTAGGTACCACTTATGCGGTCGGTATCTCGGTGGAACTCGACCCACTTCAATTTCTTGAAGTATCGGTGTCGATCCTCCCACTAGACTCGACATCTCGTACCTTTGGCCTGTCGGTGGTGGAATCGATCATCTTCTAATTCTTGAAGAATGATTTCAACTTTGGACTTATGATTTTCATATAATCCTCTTCTAAGAATCGGGCATTAGTCTTAATAATGACCTTCGATCCTTAGGACTATAGAATAAACCACCTTCGTTCCTCTAGGATAGCGATAAACGACCTTGCGTCGGATCTAGCCTCAACTTGTCGACCTTCTTGTTCGACACGTGTCTTTGGGCGCTTGCATATCATATGTGGCTTAAAGCGGGCTTCGCCCAAACCACAACTTCGAAGGGGTCTTTTCGGTGACTTGGGCGGTACTAGATTTAGCAAGTATGCCGCCGTCTCTAAGGCATATCCCGAGCGAAATAGGCAATGTAGCATAACTCATCATAGATCTAACCATTTCTAAAAGAGTCCTGTTCTTGGCTCGACACCACCATTTTGCTGTGGTGTGCCCGGTGAAATCTTGTTGGGATGTAATCCCACACTTCACTAGATAGTCCATAAACTTCGTTCTTGAGGTATTAGCCACATGATCGGACCATGATGACTTGATACTCTTACCTTGCCGTCTCCACTTCCGCCTTAAACTCTTTGAATTTCTCAAAGCATTCGGACTTCGGTGAAGCGGTATATGTATCCGTACCTTGAGTGTCGTCGATGAAAGTGACAAAATACTCGTACCCTCCACGAGCTTGTGTGGACATTGGTCCACACAGTCGAATGGACTAACTCAACATTTCTTTGGCTCTATAACCGCCGCTTTGAAGGGTGCAGTCGACATCTTACCTTCATCTGGATTCGCGGTTGGGAGCGGATGTAGTGAGATCACTGACAGCTCCATTCTTAGCCGGTCTTTGGATCCTATTTAGATTGATGTGACCTAATCTAAGATGCCGGAGAGAAAAGTAGAGTCATCTTCTGAAGAAAACTTTCTCTTTTAGGGTTTGATGAAGATCTGACATAGTTATAGGTATTATGTTTTGCGAAATAGTATAAAGCGAATTATATAAAGTGCCAACACGAGATAACCGTCATTTCTTATGATAGAAACACCACTATCAAAAATAACGAATATCCATAAGTAAATAATTTGAAGCAGAAACAAGGTTCATGAAAATCCGGCACATATAAAGCGTCTTTCAAAACTAAAGCTGTTGTCCCAAAACATAAAAACATCTCCAACTGCAGCACTTGACTTTCGCGCGTTGCCCATGGAGATCGTTATCTCGCCATCAAACGACTCCCTTGTCGCGGGAACCCACGCAGGTGTAACAAACATGATCGATTCGCCCGTATCTACTACCCAGAATGGGTAGAACAAGTCGCTAAACATGTTTCCGTTACTAAAGCAAGCGGCGTACCTTGAGCCTTGAGCATAGGGCACTTGGCCTTCAATGCCCGTCTTACCGCACTTGAAGCACTTGCCCTTCTCCTTTGGCTTCTTCAAGCCTCGGTTGCAACCATGTTCTTGCTCCCATTCTCCCATTCTCCCACTATTTCCCTTGCCTCTACCACCTTTGGTACCACTTTTTCTATTTCTATTTTGCGATGAAAATTTTGGGCCCTTAGATGTGCTAGCAAGAGCATGTGCTCCTTTCCCATGACTCCTTCCGCACACAACGAGATCATTAAGCAATGACTAAGTATAAACTCGGTCTTGCTCATGATCGCATTCACGCTGAGTTCTCAAAAGACTTGGGCGGTGTATTGAGGATGATATCGACCTTGGCCGCCGTCAATACCTCCTCCCAAGCGATCAAGACTATCCATGAGATGAGTCATGTGGGAGACATGTTCATGGACGAACTTCCTTCTTCCATCTTACGCGAGATTTCTCTCATTGTGTGGAAGCGGATTGTCCGATCCATTGCTCAAACTTACTCTCGAGACTTGACCAAATATCGATCGCGTCTACCATCGGTGATCTTTGCGGTACAAACCTTTGGACATAGTAGTCATCAAATAGCATTTAGCCGTATTGTTTGACTTATTCCAAAGTGCGCTTGACTCTCGCTGCTCATTAGTCGATCGTCGATGGGGCATCGGGTTTAGGAGTAGTGAAACAAACATGTGTTCTTGGCGATAAGAACATATTCCATGTTTCGTTTCCACTCGATAAAATTTGGACGGATAGCAGTTTTGTGCGAGCATATTGATAATCGGTAAGAGACATATCTGAAGCGATAATGTAAACACATAAGCATACGATCGCATATAATTAAGTAACAATAATATTGTAACCTTTTGATAAAACAATATTAATTGAAACCTCCAATCGCCCGAGGAATCCACATACGAGCCAGCGTGTGGGCGTTTACATGAACCCCTCGACCGGACTAAAATATACCTTTTAGTCGTTTAATTTCAATCCATGTCGACTTATCCTTATGACAAATGAAATTAATGATTGGACCTTACTGAACCACATCACTATCGCAGAAGGGACTTGGCGGGAAGTTGTACTTGAGGTGATGTCTAAGCAATGACCACAATTTTAACGGTGAAGATGAATTCTTAGAATTGGTATACTCACTCGGACCATACCGCTTCATTCAAATTCTTTTGTTATCTCGTTTATATCTATCTCTAGAGAACTTATGAAAATCGCACATACAAGCCCGCAGCGTGTGGGCGTTTACATGAAACTCCCACTTCTCAATAGATTTAAAATGTTTTATTTAGAAATCTCATCTAACAAACTTATGATAAGCAGTGCAAGCAAACCCAGCGTGTGGGCGTTTACTCACGGTCGTCTCGCTTTGTTTAGAGATCAAAAAGTGGAGGTCTTGACATTTAATTTGAAAAATTAATTTGTCGGGTTGCTTGCTAGTCTTTTTATTCAAAAGGTTTGTCCATGCGGATCACGTAATCTAGCATGCTTTTCTATAGAACTCGACATGTAAAACATGCTCGCGAAATTCTAAAATATGCTTGATAAGCGCGATAAACCTAGCATGCTTACTATGCGCATCCAATTCGTAAAACACTTAAGGTTTGTCAGCGTAATATAAACATACATAGCGTACTCTTGCATAATTTAAACATCCACGACATGCATATGAGCGATAAAAATAAAATAAAGCGTTCATCGCGGCCCGATCGTGAAACACGCACATTTAAATCTAATCTATTACATAGATTTACAAAGTATAGAATAAAAACTTGAAAAGCAGGCCTCGCGTGCTCGGCGCGGACGGATTCAACAAATGGGCCTCGCGTGCAGGGCGCGGGCGGAAAATCTGGAAAAAGCGGCGGGCGGGTCGGCTAATCTCTTTGGGCAGCGCGCTGAGGCAAAGCCCGCCAGCGCCCGCCCTCTTGTCGCGCGCGCTTCCGCGTGTCCCTCGCGGGCGCTAAAGCGACCGCGACCCGTCGAGCGAGCGCGTGCGGACCGCCCGGCGCCGACGTCTGCAGAGGCGTCGTCGCCCGGCGGCGAAACTTCGTGACCGCGATGCGCTCGTGGCGCGGGTTGCTTCGGCAGCGGCCGCGAGCACGCTCCTCGCTCGCTCGCTTGCTTGGCGGCCGTGTCTCGCGATCGCTCGATCGCTCGATCGCTCGCGTGGCGCCGGGGATCTCGTCTTGTGACGCACGCCCGTCGCCAGCGCCCCGCGATCGCCCTCGCGACCATGAGGCTCGCTTCGCGAATACCGTCGAGATATTTGCCGAGCTACTGTTTTTTCCGTCGTTTCGTTCTTCGTTCTTTCGTCTTCGTTCTTCTTTTACGGATAAGATTTACATAATAAAATCTAATCTAACCACGGATTTTCTCGTGGTGTAAAAACAAAACCAACAAAATAAAAGCGAGCCACGATGAGCGAAAAATCCACAATTAAATAAGCGCGTAATAATCAGCGTGAATTAATCCAGCGAGCGAATTACGATCGGGCTCGATACCAGTGTAGGAAAACATATGTTAACCCTCGCCCAGGATCCATCTTGGGTGTTTAATTCACCATACATTGATTATAAACCTAGCATGCGTCTATATAATTAATTGCAACACGTTGGGGTTTTCACGTGTTTACCTTTGGATGCGAAGAGGTGGATCGAGCGGGATGAGCGGATCGAGCGGATCGGACTCGTGCTTTGACCTTACGGGTGTATCCGGATGCCCAATCTCCAGCGTCGGTGAGGGCGATCTATGGAGAATGCTTGAAAATCACCCTTTGCTCTCAGGAAAATTTTAGAAAATGCTCTCTTGAAAAGTGGGCAATCGAAAATAGTGTGTCAATCTTGTGCATTAACCTAGACTTTATCTCATACCTTATATTTATAATGCACTACCTTAATCCTATATGGAATATTACCATAATCTTATATGGAATATTACCATAATCTATATGGAATATTACCATAATCTTGGGATTATTTCCATACTCTGGGATTATTTCCATACTCTCGAGATTATTACCATAATCTTATATGGAAAGGATCTATGCATATACCATAAATATAATTATATCCTTGTGGGATAAAGAGAATAAAATCTTTCCATTGAGGCAAATGAGGGGCCGATTTCTTCCTCTAGCTTACGGGCTGGATGGGCCGACCAGGATCAAATGCAAGGAATAAAGATGGGCCTCAAATAAATTAATTATCTTATGTTCGACCCGAACATAAATTAATTTATAAACATTCGATCATGCCACTAGAGAAAGAATGTTGACTTACCCTTTATTACGAAGTTGAGTCGGGCTTGCACTTAGACATTCTGAATCCCGTATTTAAGATATCGAGCGTCCGTTAATCATTTATAGCAATCATTGCTTAAAGCGATTAATAACTTCATTTCATTAAGTAGTACCACTCAACCTTATTATTGTACTTGAGCTAACTCGACTGCGGGGTTTAGTACAATAAACCTTTGAGCTCCTTAAGGGGCGTCATCGTCCTAGCGGATACGGTGACTCGTCTGAGATAACTAGCGTGACATCTGAAACCTTGCCACCACCCGAGATGCGGAGAATCTTGGGTTAGAACATATAACCCTCACTCATGACAAGTCAGTGATGGTCGACAACTCATACTCACCTAATACCTTATCGAGGTTTAGATCATCGTAAGTCACGAGATCTTGGTTCTTCACGACGGTCGAGAAAGAAGAACTCGTCTCCTTGTGATCCTTGATACGTCGGGGCGTACCGGCATAGACAAGCAACTAAGTCGGTCACTTCTTATCCTTTGCGGACTAAGCTGACAACTCGTCCTTAAGTCGTCTCGGTGTGAAACTTTTTATATCTCATTAACTTGACCAATCATACGGACTTACGTGATCTTCTACACCTTGTAGATCTAACATATATGAGATAAGGGGACACGAATATGCAATCAAGTATTAATCGGATGGAGATTGTAATAGTGGTAGCGAAACATTGTATACAAGCTCAACAAAGCGCTTTCGATTATACAAATCGACAATTATTTCGACCCTTTGGATCACGGTAGCGTCACGGTGAGGTATTATTGCGAATGCGGGGTGCGTCTTCGGAGAAGTGTACGCCTCGTCCTTACGAACCTCTTGTTGTTAGGCTCGTCGGTTTTAGGACTTGAACTTCGCCTTCGAGGAAGAATGTCGTGACTCCGGGGCCCGTAAGTGGAGACCACCGTCATATTGGGGTCGTCGTCTCCTTCAGTAGTAGGTGCGATAATTTCCCTCTTCCTTTCTTTTCTTCTTTTGACTCGGTCGGCTTGGCGACCACATCCTTATCTCTCGAGGTCCGTCTTGAACCAACATCTCATTTCTCCCATGAGTTCTTTGCACTCTTGATGTCGTGCCCAGTAGTCTCAGGTGGAATGGCGGTGTTATCCACAGTTGGGCCTCTTTCCTCCTGTCATCGTCGAGGCTTCCGAGCGGTTCATATGGGCGCGTGAATTACGCCCTCGGCTTCGTCAGCAGGGTGCGTTGAGGTCGCTCCAGGGCATCACGCGGACCGAGCACAGACCTCTCGGGTGATGTAATCTTTCAGGCGCTTACGCCGACCTTGGTTCGATCTTCCTTCCCGTCTCTTCTTCCTTTTCCGAGGTCTGCCTTATGCCTTGGCGCTTTCTCTTGTCGACTTCGTCGCTTTGGCGAACCGGTTGGCTATCGCCTGACTCTGTCTCTGGCGGTGAGTAGGCGGGAGGCAGTGTGACGATGAACCTTATAGGATGGCGGCGTCGTGATCGAGGCGAGAGAGGCGGGTGGCTGAGCGAAAGGCGGAGGTGGCGTGCGGCGGCGGGGTTGTAAGCGAGGAGATCGGCTCGGGCGATGGCGTGATTGATCCAGCTTTTTTTTTTTTGAATGTAAATGTACACTTGTTTACGCCTAAGGGCATATTAATAGAATCACAGTTTATGAAAACACTTATCTTTTATTCGGTTATGCGCTGAAATGCTTGATCTTCTCCTTGGTTGAATCGAATCGAAGACTACATCGGGGCTCTTGAGTTGAAAATTCGAACTCCTCCATATAAAGGGCAGCTTGGTCAGTATGAGTGGTCGATGTCGAGCATAGAAAGCTCGGGAGGCTGTGGCGAGCTCGAGCTCGCCTTTTGGAGGAGCGTTGAGGTCGCCAGGAGAGGCCAGGTGATAGGCGAGGGGCATGCAGTGCGAGGAGGTTATCCACCGAAATGGTGGGATGGCTCCGGAAGTTGAAGCCGGTTGTCGAGGCTGCCGTTGTGCGTGGAAGGCCTGAATATGGTCGGACCTCACGGCAATTCAGGCCGGCTGCTGAATTAAAAGGCTCGGGAGCATATCAGCTCGTTGCTCGACAACCACGGCTTGAAGAAATGCTTGGACGGGATCGGAGCTATTCATCTCGGGACGAATAAGCAGTCAATTATGCGATCCGGTGGCGCTCCAGAGGCGTGCTGTGCCCTTGAGCGGCGTGGATCCTCAGGGGTCGAGAGGGCGTCATCGGTGGCGGTGAGCTCGGGTGCATCTTCAGTGACCGAGTCGGCGGGGCCGTGGTGTGAACCGAGGCGAGGTAGAGGTAGGATTAGTATAGATGAGCTGCTAAATCCGATTTTCAGGGATTGGCTCGACTTTCGATCGCTCGTCTAATATGTAACATGTCATATTTTTGTTAATAAGAATGATTTCTTTGCTTCGTATTGCTTTGTATTGAACAAGGTAATATCGAAGGTAGTTAAATCCTCGTGAGAGTTCACGAAATAAGCGAAGAATCCGTTCCGTCTGAAGGTAGGGGTTCTGTTTTTGCGAGGTCATCGGGAGGGTGGTCCCTTCACTTGACTACATAGAAAGAGCGCTGAAATAAGCGAAGGTGTCGATCTCGTATGTAGGAATGGTTCTGTTTTTGCCGAGGTCATCGGGAGGGTGGTCACTTATTTAGTCTCGTGAAAGTCTGTCTTGAAATAAGCGAAGGTATTCGATCTCATGCGTGGTATGGGTTCTTTTTTGCGAGGTCATCGGGAGGTGGTCCCCTTCTCTACATAAGTCTTGTCTTGATGTAAGCGAAGGTATTACGATCTCGTATGTAGGCATGCGGCGTTTAAATTTATCTTCGTATGAAGCGAAGGTAAGTCGACCTCCGTCGAGATTGGTCCTCCGTGAGGATATATGTTAATGGTGAAGATCAATTATGCATTGGTGACAAATAAAACATGCAAAAAATAAAATTTTATTGATAAAAGGCGACATAACCACCAAATAAGACTCGGACTCTAAGCAGGACTTTAAGACCACGACTCGACCTTTGTCACCTATGCATAATATCTCTTCGGATGAATGATGTGCCATCGTTGGGTAATTGCTCACCGGATAATTAGGCGAGCTTATAGGCCTCTTTGAGGACTTTGTCGACCCGTGAGTCCTTCCCGTGTGGCTTCGACTTGCCTTTCTGGACTTTCTTGACTTCATTATTTAGATGCAGTGCATGCACTTGGAATTGTCGGGTTTAACACGCTTGTTGTATACGAGCTACTTGTTGCTTGTGCGAAGCTTCCTTGATGTGGCGGTCTCTCTCTTCAGTAGATCTAGATCGTTCGTAGATTTTCCCATTTGTTTTGAAGAAGTCGATGTGCGGGGTTCGGTAGTCCATCTGCGAGGATCCTTCGGTTCCATACACCAAGCGTAGGGTGTTTCTCCGTTAGTGCGGGTGTTGTTGATGCGACCATAAGACACTGGTAAATTTTCCACCGAGGCCCTTAGCTCGATCGAGGCAGTTTTTAGACCCTACGATGGTCTGTTGGTAACCCGGTCGACCATTTGCGAGGATGGGCCACGGGTGAACTTTGTTGGATCGAAGCTCTTGACACCAATCTTTGAATGTCTTATCGGTGGTGTGTTGATTATCGAAAGGAGGATATGAGGGATCTTGAGCGACACCTATGTTCTTCGAGACGAAGTTGAGGCGTTCTTGCTTGTGATTTTCGCGAGGGCTCGACTTCCACCACTTAGTGAAGTAGTCGATCGCAACAATTAGAATGGGCGTCACGGTGCTTTACAAAGGGCCCTGATGTTGATCCCCATTGCATAAGCGGCGCAGCGCATGGAGGTGAGGTCGGTGCGGTAGCCTTAATGCGTTCCATGGATTTGACACCCGGACACTTTTACGAGGTCCATTGAGTCTTGGAACATTGTTGTGATAGTATCCTCGCATGACTTTCTTTGACAAGGCTCGAGAGGTCCGATGTGACTCATACGATCCGCGTGTATTTCTCGTAAAGCGTAATTAGCTCGGTTCGGACCCAAGCATTAAGATTGGAGATATGACTTTACTATGGGACCCTGCTCAATTGTATATCGCGAGATTTGTTCGGGATCCTCCTAGCTTCGACTTGTCGTGGGCGACTCGCCTTCTCAGTACTCTCGAATGGGAGTCGTCAATTGGGTTCTTCATCCGAGACTACGTTGACCTCGGCTCGTTATCGGCATCGTCTATGCTACCCTTGGACTTCCTCTCTTGGCGGGCTCGTTGATGTGAGGCCAATTTATAAGATGTCACTCGCTATTTTCTCCCTTGGGATCGAACTATCTGGAAGTGTGAGAAAGTCCGTTCTTGAGGCTTTGCTTTTCAAGATCTTCTTCATTCGTACTTTTTGCCTCGTATTTTCCCAACATTTGGCTCACGGACGACTTGAGTCATTGTGAACTTGCGGCTCGTATCTCGAGACTTTGGGAGAAGTCTGCGATCGGTGCTTGTACTCCACCGTTGTTCGTATTTTTGAATGTGAACCGTGAGTAAGCGATCTCTTGAGTCGGGGCTGGGAGTAAGATACCTCCCTCACCCTTTTCTGAAGCCCATCAGCGTAGAGTTTCCGGCCTCCTCGGTGTTGCAACCATGGGTTCGGCTTGCGCATCGTCGTCTGGACTCGGTGGGCGGTTTTCGGCGAAGTTAGCCTCGCGAGGAAATCCGCGAGCTTGACCTTTGATAGCTGCGAGGCGAAGGATATATCGTGCTCGCCGGTTTGATTGCCCATTTCGCGATTCTCCAGAGGCTTGAACCGTCAATACTTGCAGTGTGGATGTCGATGAGGACTTGTATGGGATGTGCATGGAAGTATGGGCGTAGTCTCCCATGGCGTTTACCAATGCTAAGGCAAGCTTCTCAAGTGCAGTACCTCGTTTAGGCTTTTAGTGCTCGTGATGAAATACGGGGGCGGCGTCCTTCTTCTCGTACCAGGATATGGATTATCGGCGAGGTAGAGAAAAGGACCTCTCCTCTTCGGAACGGATAGAGTGGGTAGCTTGGCGAGGTAGCTCTTGAGGTCTTCAAGGCGGACTGTGTACCTCGTCCCATGTAATTGGGGCCTTTTGAGTATCTTGAAGAAGGTGGCTCTTATCCGGCTTTTGAAGAAAGCGGCTCGTGTGCTATATCGACTGTTAGCTTGTGTCGTCATGGATGGTCTTTGGTCTTCATTTCTAAAATGGTTTGGACCTTGGGCGGGTTTGCTTTTAGCCCTTCGTGAAACCAACACCTAAGAACTTTCGGGCCGGACGAAGCGGGCGCCGGGGATTGACTTTGGGTTGATTTTCGAAGAAGCAGGGCGATCGGTCGACACGCTGACTTCTTTCTTGCTTTTGACAGCGATGTAGTCTCGTATCCTCCACATTTGACCTATGTAGGGTTGAAATATTTTGTCCACCATCCTTTGATAGGTAGCCCTGCATTTTAAGGCGAATGGCATCTTTTATATCTGAAAGACTCAAGTCGGTAATGAAGGCTGTCTTGGCGCGTCTTCGTCGTCCATCGGGACTTGGTGATACCCTGTATAAGTCAGCGAAGACTTAGTATCCGACCGGTAGCGTCGACCTTCTTGTCAATGTTGGGAAGGGATAGCAATCCTTTGGGCAATGTTTATTGAGGTCGGTGTAGTCGATACACATTCGCCATCCCTCCCTTTCTTCACCATCACGGGTTGGCTATCCGGTCGGATATTTGACCTCGAGCAGTATGCGTGCTTTTAGGTGATTCACCTCGTCATGAATGACTTGGTTCCGTTCGGTGCAAAAATTCTTTACACATCGAGGCGGCTTTATGTTCGGGTCGATGTTGGCGGTGGTGATGATACTCGGCGAGACTCCGGTCTGTCGAGGAGACCAAGCAAACCGTCCGGAATTCCTTAGGGTTGGATGATCGATCCTTCACTTGGTGCCTTGGTGAAACCAACCTTGGCGACCTTTAATGGCTCATCTTTGTACAATCGACCTCTTTCACGCTGTCGGGGTGGCGATGTCTTCGACTCGACTCCTCGGGTTTCTTTAATTGCTATGCTGTGGGTCTTTGGACGAGGTCCGGCACCTCGTAAAGAACTTCATACATTCATGGCTTGCTCGATCACCTCGGATCACGGTGTTCCCCGTGGTGGGTATCTTCATTGTTAGGTGATGCGTTGAACATACCGCCTACAGGTTCAGCCAATCTCGCCCTAGTATGATGTTATATGTGGGCCTTCACATGCACTACCTTGGTGGAGCTCGTTGGTGACTTCCCCACGTGGTGGCTCAATTATCCCTTCGGGCGTCTCTTCTTGGCAGAAGCTTACGAGTGGCGTGGCGCTTGTGCGGCCTTCTTCTATCTAACTTGTCAAACATTCCTTGAAAGGATGCTTCACCGGCCGTTATCAATGTACCGCTTCGCAACTTATTTGCGACCCTTTGCACTGGATCAGCGCGCTCACGGTGGGGTATTATTGCGAAGTGCGAGTGCGTCTTCGGAGAAGGTAATCGCCTCGTCCTACGAACCTCTTGTTGTTAGGCTCGCGGTTTAGGAGTCGGGCTTGGCATTGAGGAAGACTTCATGACTCCGGGGGAGCCCGTAATAGTGGAACCACCCGTCGTATGGGGCTCGTCGTCTCTAACTTGATCGGTGTCGCGCTTGCTTTTGTGTGGCCAATTTCCCTCTCTCTTCCTTTGCTTTTTCTTCTTTGACTCGGTCGGCTTGGCGACCACATCATAATACTTTCTCGAGAGGTCCGTCTTGAACCAACATCTATTTCTCCCATGGGTTCTTTGCACTCTTGATGTCGTGCCCATAGTCTCGTGGAATGGCGTGTTATCCACGGTTGGCGCCTCTTTCCTCCTGTCATCGGTCGAGGCTTCTACGAGGTTCATATGGGCGTAGATTTCTACCTCGGCCGTCGAGGTGTATTGAGTCGCTCAGGCGTCGCGGACCGAAACTGGACCTATCGGGCGATGTAATCTTTCAGACGCTTGGCCTTGGTTCGATCTTCCTTCCTTCTCTCTTCTTCATTTTCGAGGTCTGCCTTATGCGCCCGCTTTCTCTTGTCGGCCTCGTCGCTTTGGCGAACCGGTTGGCTATCGCCCGCGGCTACTGTCGCATGCAGGGGTTCGTGCCAGCGATCTCGGTATAAGGCCCCAGACAAGATGCCGTTTTGGAAGGCCGAGATGACTAACGGTCATTCCGTCTTGACCTTCAAACACTCCTTATTAAACCTCGTCATGAAGTCGCGATGGACCGTTACGGCTTTGCCTTATGGTGAGGAGTGTGCGGCGATGTTTTGACTCGCCTTTTGGAAGAACCGATGGAAGGGCGCCATCGGTCGCGATAGGGCGATGCTTCCGTAGGTGGTAGCCGAACCACTGCGGCGTTGTCGACGGTAACTCGGGAAGAGTTTACATATGGCGGTGAGGCGTTGGTTGATCATGTTGTATTGGGCTGCGAGAGGAAGTTACGTGGATCCTCGGCCCGTCATAGGAAGCGATGCTTGGTACGGTATTTGTCAGGAAAGTGTTAGTATCTTTTGAGCGGGGTGACTATTTTCCGTATCCATCGAACCGTCCTGCGGAGATTGGGGCGGAGTTCGACGATCGAACTTCGTTTAGGTGACTCGGACCGACTTCACGGCGGCCACGATGCCTTTTCTGTTGCTCGTCCGCGGAGATCGGGCGGAGTTCGTGGATGGATTCGTTCAGCGATCGGGCGCACGGCGGTCACGACGTCTCTCGCGTTGCTTGTTCCTTGCGGTCGGTTTGGGCCGACCTCTCGTTGTGATGCCTCGTATCTAGATGAGGCTTGACGTTCCGTTCTTGGGCGTGGCCGACCACTGTGCTTGGTACTAAACTCTCCTTATTTTCTCGAAACCCTTGCTGGCGTCGTCAAGGTTTACTAAGGGCGGATGTTCCCACGGATTATTCTTTGCGATTCGCCCGCTATGGTAACTCCTCACTGCGGGCGGGGTGTCCGTGCTCGTCGAGACTTTGGACATTCCTTATACGATTGGGTTCTTCGGTGAGCTCGGCGTTCCTTCGCCGTCGCGTTGTTGTTGCGGTGTGGTCTGGATGCATAACTACGGTGTACACAGTCATGATTATTTCCTGTAAGCGGTGGTTGATCGAAAACACAAAATTCGTTTCCACAGGCGAGCGGTGATCGATCTTAATTCGTGAAATAAATCGCAAAGAACACCAGTTCACGTGGTTCGATCTAAGAATAAGATCTCGTCCGCACGGGGAGAGAGAGTATTCGTGTATTGAATGTGTAAGCGATTACAAAGGTGTGAATGATCTGTTCGTCTAATCTAGCCTCTGTTATACACAATGTATTGACTAGATCTTGAATCGAAGTCTTCTCTAACTAGGATTCGAGATCCTATCCCTCTTGAATTAGGATTCATTTAGATATGTTTGAGCTTTAGTTTCGATTTTAGGAGTCTTCATGGGCGAACTTGTCGGGCGAGCTTGATGTCGGGGTTACTTGTATTGGGCACGATGCTTGGGCACAGTAGTTGGGCCGTATCCTATCAATATATAATCAAAAATATCATTAGGCGTGATGTGGGAAGTTCCCAAGCAGGTTGTACCGTTTAGCGTGATACTCCATGCATTGTAAGTAGTACGTGTATACAACATTCAAATTATGTTCGACATTGAAATCGGTTGACAAAAACAAGCCGTACACGTTAGATTAAAATTCCCTTTATGCCCGATCGAACCCAGCGAGATCATTACATTCACGCGTTAAACAACTGGCCCACCATCAAACCATACAGCCCGCCTTCAACAACTCTCTCGCTTCGCCGCCCCGTCCTCCGGACCATGAATAACCGCCGATGCCCGGCGGATATGAAAATCAAACCCCTACAACACGATCGCATAGCTGTAATGGGATTCGGTTGAAGGTCATTCTGAACAGACCACCACCACTAAACCATCCACAACGGGCGATTCGAAGTTGATGATGGGGTGGACTGAAAATAAATACGGAGTATTAAATATCATAAATGCTAAAATATTTCTATGTTTTCATAAGTTGTCTTGCGAGATTTCAATATACAAAATCCATCAATAATTGAGTTTTTTTATATTTTAATAAAATTTCTTTCAATATAAACCCTTCTTTAGCGTAAACTTTAGAAATCCATCAACGAAACCAGCGGCAAAATTTGGTTGCGATTGAACTTGAACTTTGTGACTTGAATGGGGAGAGCAATATCGGCAAACAACGGCGGATCTGTTGAGGAAGAATATACACCTTTGCAGCTAATTTTACCGACTCGTATGAACCTTTGATGATTCAGACAAATAAGGTATTCAAAAGCATCAATATCAGCGTTAAAATAGTAGGCACACAACAATAAGGAGACCTGAAAATTTTAGCGTGGAAAACCTCTTAAAGGAAGAGAGGAAAAAAACCACGGGACTACTAGAGTGGTTTAAATCCACTATAATCAAAAATGGAACAGTACACAATCTTCTCTAAATTATATTAGCGGCATACAAAATATCATATACTCGAAAATAAGTACATCAAGATGTATGGAAACAAAATCGAGCAAATATCAGAAAAATATTACCAAATTTTTCTCTATTCGGATCGACAAAACCCGACCTTGAAACTCAAAATTCGATCTCCACCGTCCAAAACATTGGCCCAGATGTTGTGAAGCTTCTGTCCAAAAATTATAGTGATCTAACGGTTCAATCCCGAAAACAAATTTTCTGAAGCTGCACACTGAAAATCGAGAGGGACAAAAAGTTATGAATTTTTCTTTTTGCTACTTAATTTCTCCTTCAAAATGGTGGTTGACCCTTTTCATTCTTGTAACCTTCTTATGGGCTTTTCTCATGGGTCAAAAATATGAAAATCAACAATAACAATTTTGTTTTAATTTTTAATTATTTTGTGGCTAATTTGAATTGGGCTTAATATAATATATAAGCGGAAGAAAAAGTTTGGGGCTTGGAATGGAGCCAGTCGCTACTAGATCCTATGTCACAACAAGCGCAGTTTCTTGGCCAGTACTTGTTCTTGAATGGGCCTCTCCGTTTTTTAAGCTATGGAAAACAAATCTTTTAGTGATAATCTGTTGCGATTATGCGCTGCGGTGATCGATACCGTTGCCGACCAGACGCTGGATGATTAGGGCGTAAACAAAGAAAAGTGAGAGAAGTGCAAAGAATATTATGAGCGATAGATGGGAGGCGTGAATGTTTCGTGGCGGGCGTGTGCGAGGTGTATGGCGAATAACAAGAAGCGATATGGAGGAGAGGGTAGGGAAAGTGTGGTGATTGATGCTATGGTTTTCCATTTTGGAAACAAGTTTGTGGATTCAATCAAGGTTTTCAAGAAGCCGGGTTGGGAGAAATCCATGGGGCTTTTGAGTTTCAAGCTTTGGATATGGAGACTGAATTATGTTGGTAATGTTTTGTTGAGGAAAATGTTAGAATTATATGCACATAATAGGGTATTCAATTATCAATTCACTACAAAAAACACACGAGCATGACGAAAAAATCCGTCGCTAAACATAAAAATCCATCGTAAAAGCGAGCTGCGGATCGAGGCGGTTTATTCAGTCTCTAAAAGCTTCGTTATTCTGAGGACAACGCGTAACCATTCCGTCGCAAAATTTTGAACGGACTTGTGACGGAAAACTCGTCGTTGAAAGATAGTCGTTTGACTGTGGTTTATTAGTCGAGTTAACGGCAAGCGTCGTCGTTAATTACGACGGAATAGTTTCGTGCTAAATTTTGGGCAATTCCGTCATAGATCCGTCGCAAATAACGACGGACTTTTTGTCAGCTATATATTTCCGTCGTAATTGAGTCTCGGATCGATCGCTAAATCTATTAAACGTTAAAATCGTAAATCCGTCGCGACTAACGACGAATTTTCCATCGCTAAAAATTCCGTCGTGGATCAATCGTTGATACACCACAACAAATTAGTTGTGTTCCGTCTCGAGAACGTCGCGATTTCGACTTAATTCAAGTCGCTATACTTACAATTATTGACCCGGTTTGATTAGGTTTTACGTGTTTTTACATTCAATATCCACAATCATCACAAATCCATCCACAATCATCCACAATCATCACAAATCATCACAATCATCACAATACATCCACAATTATTCAATACATCCAAATCATCACTATTCTATAATTCACAACAACTATCCGATCGGAGTTATAAATCAAATCAATTCAACAATTCAACAATCCAAATCCAACTACAACAATTGACATATCCATAAATGAAGTAAAAGCGTAAAGATAGGAATCAAGATGGTGGAGGGGTGGTCGAGGTCGATACCGCTACTCGAGCCCGATAGGAATCATTGGAATGCCTCTGTTGAGCTTCTAGCGAGCTTGAAGCTGTTGAAGCATCCGTGCATGCTCACTCGGTTGTGCTTGAATCCTCGACTCGATCGCTCACGCCTCTCTTTCTCCGGCCGTGGTTGCTCGACCATACGCTCTCTGCAACCACATCGCCCATCCATCTCTAGTCAATGCGCTCGATATCCGGGGAGACTCCATACGAGATGTCATTGCGAGGCGGAACTAGAGTCGCTCTCCATGAATGTAAGTGAGAGAACCGGCACCAAACAATCTCTTTTCTTCGATGCGGCGCTCAGGATACCGCCGAGGATCTGAGTCCTATCTACTTCTAGGCTCTCATCTGCGGCTTGAGTCAAAATCGAACTTCCATCGGGAGCGACATGATATTTAATCGTTTAAGTTTCCAAATAGAAGTTATTTTACATCATTACCATATTTAATATTTAATCTACTTACCGCGATGCTACGAGCCTTCCCATCATATAACTTCCATCGGGGCGACATGATATTTAAAGAAAAACATCCCATTGGACCTCGAAATATGGACTCCACGTTCTCGGCCTATTCATTCATTCAAACATTATTAATGTACGTGGGTAAATGATAATAAGTATTTGTGTGCATATAATAGAGTACGATTGCTACTTAAAAATAAGAAAATTAAACAAGCTTCATTAATGATGTTTTAATCGATTGGTTTGTGGCGTCTAATAACTTAGCAATTAACAGTTATGATATATGTGGAGCGGAAAGAAGAACAACATTAAAACTAAATTGAATTCGAAAAAATAAATACTTACAATCTTGGTAGCATAATCTAAAACATCCGGAGCCACCCACGGCAGCGATCCCGTCCCTCACCGTCGGCTCACGTCATCCTACTCCTTCTAGCTTTTCCGCCTTAATGCGCACCTCAGTGATTCCAATAATCACGCCACGCAGCCAATCCGATCGGGAATGAATGGAGGTGGCGCGTCGTCGACTCTGTGCCTCTTGATCTTATGAATCGAGATCCTTATATCTCACCGCCACCTTTTGGCACCATGCACAGTGAACTACTTGGGTGAACAAAGCGGCGCGTCGGAAGAAATAATTACGAAGCATAAATTTGAAAATGATACATTTGAAATGCACATATAATGCACATTCGAAAATAATACATTTGTTGGGATCGAAAATAACGTGAAAGTAAGGTCTTATATGGGATCTTATAGGCTACTTTTTTATAATAAAATTGTAGAATTCATTTGTCACTTGAGGCAAAACTAATTCATTTCTCCAAATCTACTAATTCCTAACCAATTGAATTAAGTTTATAGGACATGAAAAACTAACTCCTTTTTATAGGTTTCGATGACTAATCGAGTATTATAGAAGTATATTTTTCAATATTAAAGCCTTATTAAAGATGATACTATAGAAGGGATAATTATAGAAGAGCTATTGCATCGTGGTTAAATTCGTTCAATTAATGATACTTAAGCAAATTCGTGTCATTTAAAGATTTGATCACTATTCTTGTTGGTTTATTATCTTGGCGGTTTGGTTGAGCTTGTATACAATGTTTCACATTACCACTATTACAATCTCTATCTGTTTTGAATACTTGGTTGCATATATCGTGTCCCTTATCTCATATATAAGTTAGATCATCGATGTGTAGAAGATCACAAGTACGTATGATTGGTCAAGCTTAATGAGATATAAAAGTTTCCTGGTGAGACAACTTCGGGACGAGTTGTCGGTATAGTGCATGTATAGATAAGTGACTTGACTTGGTTACTTGTCTATGATGGTGCGTCTCGGCGTATTGAAGGATCACGGTGAGATGTGTTCTTCTCTCGTGTCGTGAAGAACCAAGATCTCGGTGACTTACGATGATCTAAACCTCGATAAGGTATTAGGTGAGTATGAGTTCTTGACCATCACTTTGACTTGTTATGGGTGAGGGTTATATGTTCTAACCAATTCTTAGCATCTTGGGTGGTGGCGATCTTGTATGTCACGCTAGTTATCATGTCGAGTCACCGTATCCGTTTAGGATGATGGCGTCCCTTAAGGAGCTCAAAGGTTTATTGTACTAAACCACCGCGAGGTTGAGTTAGCTCAAGTAAAATAATAAGGTTGAGTGGTACTACTTAAGGAATTAAAGATATTAATTATTTTAGCGGTCAGAATGCTCTAAATAATTAATGGACGTTCGATATCTTAAATACGGGATTCGTAATGTCTAGCGCAAGCCGACTCACCTTTGGTAATAAAGGGTAAGTCGACATTTATTCTCTAGTGGCATGAATGAATGTTTATAAATTAATTTATGTTACATTGAACATAAGATAATTAATTTATTTGAGGCCCATCTTTATTCCTTGCATTTGATCCACTGGTGGCCCATCCGGGCCCGTAGCTTCAATGAAATCGGCGCCCCTATATGCTCTCTAAGGATAGATTTTATTCTCTTTATCTATAAGGATATTATTATATTTATGGGATATGCATGGATCCTTTCACGATGGGATTATGGTAATGCATTATAAATATAAGGTAAGAGATAAAGTCTAGGTTAATCATAATTATCCACAAGCATATTTTCGAGAATCTCATAGTTCTCTTGAGAGGATTTTTCAAAATTGTGTGAGAGAAAGAGGGTGATTTTCGAAGCATTCTCCATAGATCGTCCTCACTCGGCGTTGGAGATTAGGCGGCCGGGATCTGATCCGAAAGGTCAAAGCACGAGTCCGATCCGTTCAATCCATTCATCTCGTTCCATCGACCTCTTGATCGAGGTAAACACGAGAAAACCCTACGTGTTGCAATTAATTAAATAGGCATCTGCTAGGAATATAATCAATGTATGGTGAATTAAATATCGAAGATAGATCCTCGCGGAGAGAATTTGAACATATGTCATCCCTAATATTGGTATCGAGCTTGGGATCGAGAATCTTGGCTCATTGGATTAATTCACGTTTGATTATTACGTGCGCTTAATTAATTGTGGATCTTTCGTTCATCGTGGCTCGTTTTTGTTTTGTTGGGTTTTGTTTTTCCACGAGAAAATCCGTGGTTAGATTAGATTTTTCATGTAAATCTTATACGTAAAAGAAGAACGAAGGCGCAGCACGAAAGCGAGGCGATGGGGAAAAGCGAGGCTCATGGTGTCCCACGGGCGGTTTCGTGGCGAGCACCATGATCGCGAGGCGTCGAGAGGGCACGAGCGGCGGGCGGCGCGTTGGCGAGAACCTGGCGCTTATGAGGCTTCGCGGTCGCGAGGACAACCGCAAGGCGTGCTCGGCGGATGCGAACGATCGAGCGGCATAACGAGGTGCGCGAGTTTATCGTCGGGAGCCTCGGCGCTTCGGCAAAAGAGCGGTAGGAGCCTCGGCGTCGTGTAGGCGCTCGGCGGCCAAAAGCGCGCCAGCGCCGCAGGCGCCCGGCGGCGGCGCGCAAGCTCTGAGGCTCGGCAGCGATCGGAAGCGGCCGGCATAGCGCGTGAAAACTCGGTGGCGCCGGTAGCAACCAGCGGCGGCGTGCGAGACACGCGCGTGGCGCCTTGGCGAGCGGCGCGCAAGCGATCTCGGCGCGCCCAGCGGCGGAGTCCCTCGGCGTCTTCTCGGCGGGGGCGGGGCGGCTGGGTTGCCAGCGAATGAGGCGGCGGCGGCAAAGGCTGGCGCCGCATGGGCTGGCTGTGCCCTAGCAGCGACCAGCGCTTTGGGCCGACCGGCCCAAACACAGCAGAACCCGATTTCGAGGCCCGACCTGTTTTCCGGCCCGATTCAGTTTTTGGCCCGATCGGCCCGTTCCACCGATCCGGCCCAAATCCGGTTTAGTGAATCGGTCCGTGACCGTGCACGCGAGCCCGTTTTGAAGTTTAATTACATGCTTTGCAATTCTATGTAATAGTTTAGGCGAAAGTGCGGGTTCCACAGTGGGCCACGATGAGCGTTTTATTTTATTTTTATCGTTCATTGCATGTCGTGGATGTTTAAATAATGCGGTAGCATGCTATGTATGTTTAAATTACGTTGACAAACCTTTAAGTGTTTCACGTATTTAAGTGCGCATAGTAAGCATGCTAGGTTTATCAGCGTTTATCAAGCATATTTTAGAATTACTGCGAGCATGTTTTACTGTTGAGTTCTATAGAAAAGCATGCTAGGATTACGTGATCCGCAAGGACAAACCTTTTGAATAAAATGACTAAGCAAGTAACCCGACATATTAATTTTTGAATTAAAATGTCGAGACCTCCACCTTTTGATCTCTAAACAAAGTGAGGCCTTGTGAGTGGCGATCCACAGCGTGGCTTGCTTGCCTTGTATCATAAGTTTGTTAGATGAGATTTCTAAATAAAACATTTTAAACCTATTGAGAAGTGGGAGTTTCATGTATGGCGCCCACACGCGTTAGCTTGCATGTGCGATTTTCATAAGGTCTCTAGAGATAGATATAAAATGAGATAACAAAAGAATTTGAATTGGGCGGTATGGTCCGGTGGTATGCCAATTCTAAGAATTCATTTTCATTGTTAAAAATGTGGTCATTGCTTAGACATCACATCGAGTACAACTTCCGAAGTCCCTTTTTGTGATAGTGATGTGGTCTAGTAAGGTCCAATCGTTAATTTCATTCATAAGGATAAGTTACAAGGATTGAAATTAAGCGACTAAAGGTATATTTTAGTGCAGTCGAGGGTTCGTGTGTAGCGATCACACGCGTGGCTTGCATGTGGGATTCCTTGGGCGATTGGAGGTTTCAATTAATATTGTTTTATCAAAGGTTACAATATTATTATTACGAATTATATCGATCGTATGCTTATGTGTTTTACATTATCTTTTCGGATATGTCTCTTACACCGATTATCAATATGCTCGCACAAAATCCTTATCCGGTCCAAATTTTATCGAGTGGAAGCGAAACATGGAATATGTTCTTATCATTGAAGAACACATGTTTGTTCTCACTACGCCTAAACCGATGCCTTATCGACGATCGACTAATGGCGGCGAGAGTCAGTAGACTTTGGAATAAGTCAAACAATATGGCTAAATGCTATCGATGACTACTATGTCCAAGGCTTTAGGTGCGGCATCGATCGATGGTAGACGCGACCGATATTTGGTCAAGTCTCGAGAGTAAGTTTGGGCGGTCGGATCGGACGATCCGCCTCCACACAATGAGAGAAATCTTGGCGTGTAAGATGGAAGAAGGAAGTTCGGTCCATGAACATGTCTCCACATGGCTCGTCTCATGGATAGTCTTGATCGGTTGGGAGGAGGTATTGACGGCCAAGGTCGATATCATCCTCAATACCTTTGCCCAAGTCTTTTGAGAACTTTCGGCGTGAATGCGATCATGAGCAAGACCGAGTTTACACTTAGTCGGTTGCTTAATGATCTCGTTCTGCGCGGAAGGAGTTATGGGAAAGGAGCACATGCTCTTGCTACCACATCTAAGGGCCCAAAATTTTCGTTGCAAAATGGAAAAGAAAAGGGGTACCAAAGGTGGAAGAAGCGAGGCAAATAGTGGGAGTAATGGGAACAAGAACGTGGTTGCCACGGAGGCTCAAAGAAGCCAAAGGAGAAGACAGTGCTTCAAGTCTTGAGAGCTCAACATCACACCCAATTCCTTAACCAAGAGATTAGGTGTGACCTGGGGACTTATCATAAAAGTTTAGGACTAATGAGGAAGTAAGAATTTCAAGGAAGTTGGGACAGCCATAATTCGGGAGATAATTGTTGGTCAAAGAGTATGAATAGGTTCCATAGAATCAAATGAACACAAGAACTAATAGAAATATAATGATCAACAACAATCAATCTTTTCATGGAAGGGTTTCTTTTCATAAAAACAATAATTACATAACCATTTCTCATGTCAGAGTATGGCAACAGAAAGGGTAGTTGAGTTGCATGTGTGAAGACATATAACTCCGGGCAACAAAGTATAACAATTTACATAAGGTTTCTACTTATCAGCAAGGCAACAAAATGGATACGATTTTTCCAAGACAACTTTCAACAAATTAGAACTACACAATTTCAACTTCAACAATTTCCAAGAATCATGACTACAATCCAATCAGACAGACCTCAATAACCAGGAATATAACGAGTTCGATATCAACTTTATCCATAGGTCAAAATGACCATTCAAACTAAGAACATTCTCAGCAATAATATAATAAGGAGTTCAACTCTCTTATCACCAACATTAACATAAAGTGATTCGATTATAAGGCTAATCACAACATAACCCCATTTACGAACAAAAGCCACAGTGTTCCTTTTCAACTCCATCTCCGAAATCCAAGCTCAACCTGCATGTTTAGAAATACATGCAGGGCGTGAGTACATAAGCACTCAGTGGACACATGCCGAAAATAGTTAAAAATTTGCTCTTAGAGCTATAAGATTGACTTGCCATCGCTTTGCAATACACAGGGGTTTTAGTGAAAAACCTGTGCATGCTTTTCAAAGTAATTACTTAATTGCTTTCATTTTCACAATTCTAAAACAAATGCATATGCATGATCTTTGTCTGCAGACATCTTTCTCTTAGCATATCCACGGATTTCGCTTCATGTGTTGAGAAGTAGGTCTCCTTCTCAAACACGCTATGACCCGAAGGTCGCTATCCGACGTCGGTGCATTCTTTCATTCATTCATTTTCTTTCTTTCTCTTTCCGTGGACAGGCAATGCATCATGCTCATGCTCAACATTTGGCAAGTCAATAAATTTAAAAGTCATGCAGTATACATAATAAAATGATATAAATTAGCACGTGCTATTATTTAGTTCGAAAGCCCACCTGTTGTTCCTAGTCAGTAAGCTTTACTATTCCTCCTGTTCCTCCTTCCTCTTCCTTAACTGCCTTCCCTTTTCTCGATGTACCTTTAATTATTTGATAACATTAGTATACATATACAATATTCCTTATTTATCTAACTAAAATTTCTCTTTCTTTTCTTTTTCATTTCTTAGGTTTTGTTTAGACAAATTTTGCCTAAACTTTTATTATGAGAATTTTAAATCTTTTGGGTCATTGCATCCTTTATCCGAACATTGTATTCTTTTCTTAAGTTGTTCGAGCATAGTATTTTCAACTAATCGCCTACATTAAACTTTTCATATAATTAAGTCATAATTATTCAATCTTCTTCCATACTACTACTTTTTTCTTACTATTAGTATACTTTTAAGTATACTAATTATTTCTATTAACTTAACATTATAATATATATATATATATATTCTTTGTCCTTAAACTTTCTTTTCTACATAATATATTTCTAAAATTCAACCTTCACATTTTTAATTCTAAACTCTTCAATTAAGCTTTATTATTCTTTATTTACATAATATATTCACAATACATAAGATATATGAAGAATAACATTAAAATTTTAACTTTCCCTTTTCTAAAATTTTGAAATTTCACATATATATATACATAAATTCTAATTTCTTTAATTTCTTCTCAATTTCCCACTTTAGTATCATATGTAAGCTTAAATCATCAATATTACTATCATATATTAACTTTAGTATATATAAAACAATTAAACACCTAAACTAAAGTATTTCAATTTCAACATATGACCTTATAAAATTCTAATAAATTCATAGAATACTTAAATCATCACATTAAACTCATATATCAAGTTAAATGAAGAAAATAAAATCAACATCTCATTTCCCAAATTTTCGAAAATTTCGAAAATATATATATATATTCTAACTTTTATTTTTGTTATTCTTTCTTCCAATTTCTTAGTCTAAGCATACTTTAATCACATAATTACAACTTATTCTTAACATAATATCAATAATTTCTTATTTTAGCCTAAAGCATAAAATCTAGGGTTTTTCATTCTCAACATAAATTTTACAAATAATCATCAATATTTCATCAATTCCACACTAATCTATCAATTCTTAACTATAACATCAATATTCATTCATGTTTATTACAAAATCCACAAAATCCTACAACTATCATGCTTACAAATTTCATAAATATATAACAAAATTAATGCTTAAAGATTGAAGAAAGGTTGAAATTATACCTTGGAAATCCTTGAAATTAAGCTTAGTAATGGATTTATGGAAGGAATTTAGCTTAGGAAGATTTTTACCTCAAGTGTGTGTGATGTGTGTGTGGCGTTAGTTTAGCAAGGTTTTGGAGTATTTTGATAAAGTGTATAATAATGTAGATATGTTGTATTTATAACCAAAATTATTTTAATTTCCATTTAATTAAATGAGTGATTATTCATCCAACCATTAATACATTTACTTGGTCTCCAAGTATATACATGCTTAGTCATTTAGTTTCTAGAACATGTATATATTTATATATATACATATATTTATATAATATAAATAATATAATGTGTGTATTTATTTCCCCATTTGATACTACTAATCTTATATATATAACTTATATTCTAAATTTCTTACTTTAGGACATTTTATACTTGCATATCCATTTAATTATGCTTACTACATATTATAGAAATATAACACCTAAATAGCAAAATTTTAATCATTCCTAAAAATTATAGAATTAATTTGATCCTTAAGATCAAATAAGAAATCGACACATTATTTTATATTCTTGAACCAAGTCTCTTATTCCAAATAAAAAAAATAACTTATATTTCATATTTCATTCTACTAAGTAACCTCACGCTTTTCAAATCATAAGCATGCTTATTTTCATTTTATTAAGGATGCAATGCCCTATTAAATCATTAATCATCGACTAATTACTAATTAAAAGTTTGGGGTATTACATTCCTCCCCTTAAAGAAATTTCAGTCCAAATTTAGTACCTTAGATAAATAGTTCGGGATATTTACGTCTCATTTGTTCTTCTAGTTCCCATGTCGCTCATCCGAGCCATGATGCCTCCATCAGATTTTAACTAAAGGAATAGATTTATTCCTTAGTTGTTGTTCTTTATGATCCGTGATACACTCGGGTCTTTCCTCGTAACTTAGATTCGGCTCAGAACTATTTCTTCTTGATGAACCATGTGTTTAGAATCAAACACATATTTTATCAATGCGACACGTGCAATACGTTGTGTACATTGCTTAAGTTTGGTGGCAATGCAACTCAGATGCTACAGTCCGATTCTTTCCAAACTTCGTATGGTCCTATGAATCTTGGTTTCAATTTCCTTTATTCCAAATCGATGTACGCCCTTGGTTGGAGAAACTTTGAGAAAACTTTGTCTCCAATTTCAAAGTCGAGTTCATGACGCGAACATCCGTGTACGACTTTTGGCGATCTTGAGCTTCTTGAATTCTTTTCTTTATTTGTCTAACAATTTCGATCATTTCTTCAATAGCTTCCTGACCTAGTATTTTCTTTCTCCCGACCTCATCCCAATATAGAGGCGATCTGCATTTCACCGTAGAGAGCTTCATATGGCGCCATATTAATTGTAGCTTGATAACTATTGTTATAAGCGAATTCTACTAACGGTAAGTGCTTGTTCCCATTGTTCGCCTCGATCCAACACTACGGTTCGAGCATGTCCTCAAGTGTTTGAATAGTTCTTTCCGTTTGTCCGTCCGCTTGAGGATGAAAAGCCGTGCTAAAGTTTAAACGTGTTCCCAATTCTTCTTGAAGTCAATTGTAATCATGAGGTAAATTTGGAGTCTCTATCCGAGGTGATAGATACAGTACTCCATGTAGCCGCATTATTTCGCGAACATATATTTGAGCTAATTTGCTAGCTCCATAGGTAACAGGAATTGGGATGAAATGAGCACATTTGGTGAGACGATCCACAATCACCCATATAGCCGTGTTCCCACGCTTTGATCTTGGTAGACCGGTTACAAAATCCATGGCGATGTGGTCCCATTTCCATTCCGGAATTTCTAAGGGTTGCAGCTTCCCATATGGTCGTTGATGTAATGCCTTGACTTGTTGACACGCTAGACATCGCTCCACAAATAATGCTATCTCCTTCTTCATCCCGGTCCACACGAATTGTTGTTTAAGATCTTGATACATCTTCGTGCTTCCAGGGTGCGATGTATAAAGCAAATTATGAGCTTCACTCATAATTTCATCCTTTAGTTTCTGGTTATCAGGTATCACTATTCGATTTTGGAACATAATTGCATTGTCCGAGCTTCACAAAGAATCTTGTAGTCCTTCCGCTCGATCTCGGCTCGTAACTTCTCCAATTGTTCATCTTGTCGCCGAGCTTTAACGATCCTCGCCCTTAAACTGGTACAACCACTAAAGTTGATATGATACTCGCAGTGGTATCGGGTGGAAGTACTATTTCTATCTTTAACTTCTCAAATCTTTAATCAACTCTTGTTCTCAAGGGTGAGAATCATTCCTAGTTGCCCTCGACTTTTTCGACTAAAGCATCCGCAACTTCGCTCGCTTTGCGTGGTGATATTTGATTTCACAAATATAATCTTTGACGAGTTCAAGCCATCTTCTTTGGACGATGTTCAAATCTTTTGTTCAAAGAAGTACTTTAAACTCTTATGATCCGTGAAAATTTCACATTTCGAGTCAGCATGATAATGTCTCCAAATCTTCAATGCATGGACTACCGCAGCTAATTCTAAGTCATGCGTTGGATAGTTAAGTTCGTGCGACCTCAAATGTCGTGGAAGCATAAGCGATGACTTTTCCTTTTGCATAAGCACGCATCCTAGTCCGCTCTTCGACGATCAAGATAG